>CM059814.1:63168680-63251180 GCA_030435695.1 Brachymystax lenok tsinlingensis
AGGGAGAGGACCTCATCCTACAGCTCAGGTAAACACACACACACTTTCGATAGCCCTTGTTTCATTGGTCTGCACCTCTTTATTCTGGGTCAGATGTTCTCGTTGGTTCTGTTTATTTGGCTCAGATTGTTTGTTTCTGTGTTTGCTTGGTCCCCATGCTTGTGTGTGTGTGTGTGCGTCCGTGTGTGTGTATATTTACTCTGTGTGTGTGTGTGTGTGTATTTACTCTCTGTGTGTGTGTGTGTGTGTGTGTGTGTGTGTCTGTGTGTGTATTTACTCTGTGTGTGTGTGTATGTGTGTGTGTGTCTGTGTGTGTATTTACTCTGTGTGTGTGTGTGTGTATGTGTATGTGTCTGTGTGTGTATTTACTCTGTGTGTGTGTGCGTGTATGTGTGTGTGTGTGTGTGTATTTACTCTGTGTGTGTGTGTGTGTGCGTCCGTGTATGTGCCAGGCCGCAGGGCAGTTCAGTGGGCCATGTGGAGTCAGTGCTGCAGTCGTTGGAGGAGGCCCAGGTCCAGCTGGAGGAGCTGTTCCACCAGAGGAAGATCAGGCTGGACGTCTATCTGCAGCTACGCATACTACAGCAGTGCTCTCTGGAGGTGGGGCTTGGGAGAGCGTGTGGGGGGAAGGGGTTTGTGTTTGCGCTTTAGCCGGTCTCTGACCATCACTACTGCCCCCTATAGGTGTCAGGGGAGATGGAGGCGTGGAAGCAGGACCTCCAGAAGCAGGCCCAGGACATCACCACAGAGAAGCTAACGCTAGCACAACCGCGGCTAGTGGAAGCTAACCAGGAGAAGCTAGCATTAGCGCAACCGTGGCTAGTGGATGCTAACCCAGAAGGGCTAACGTTAGCGCAGCAGCGCATACACAGACACATGGAGCGACGGCTAGCCATGAACAACATGACCTATGAGGTCGTCCAGCAGGGTCACGACCTTCAGCAATACATCACCGAAGTACAGGCCTCAGGTAAGACAGAGATAGAGACGGAGAGAGGGATGGAGAGATTGGGAGAGAGACAGAGAGAGGAAGGTACAGAAAGAGAGAGTGGGGAAAGAGATATTGAGAAAGACAGAGTGGGAAGAAGAGAGAGGGGGAGAGTAAGATAGAGAGAGGGAGAGGAGAGGGGGAGAGATATTGGTAATGCTTTTCAATGCATTGTGGGATCTAGGGCGTGTAAGCTTGAAAATAATGAATGGGAGTCACTCACCAAAAAAACTGTGAGCAAACTAACAGCATTTTCCTGTTTAACCCTGACATATTTCTCTGAGAGAATGAGTCATGTTTCAGCCGGTACCCTGTCTTCCCCTCTGGGCATTTAGCCAGTTAGCAAAGACGACGTGTGACAACAGCTAATGTGATTGGTCAAAGTGCCCCTGAGGAGAGTGCAGTCAGACTGCAGAGTGATATGCCTCGCTCTGTTCATTCAGCCATCCCTTACCTATAACATCTTTCACCTATAACGTCCCTCACCTATAACATACCTCCTCCTCCTTGACTTGAACAGACTGGTAGAGAGAGTGAGGTACTGTATAGTTGGAATGTTCGGGGGCGAGGGGGAAGAGGGATTCATCGTATGAACAAGTATGAAAGAGAGGCTGAGAGAGAGGGAGAAAGAGATGGGAGGAATAAGAGAAAGGGAGACAAGTTTTGGGAGAGAGAGAAAAGGGGAGAGAGAGATGGGAGGAATATGAGAGGGGAGAGAGAAGAGGGGAGAGAGAGATGGGAGGAATATGAGAGGGGAGAGAGAGATGGGAGGAATATGAGAGGGGAGAGAGAGATGGGAGGAATATGAGAGGGGAGAGAGAGATGGGAGGAATATGAGAGGGGAGAGAGAAGAGGGGAGAGAGAGATGGGAGGAATATGAGAGGGGAGAGAGAGATGGGAGGAATATGAGAGGGGAGAGAGAGATGGGAGGAATATGAGAGGGGAGAGAGAGATGGGATGAATATGAGAGGGGAGAGAGAGATGGGAGGAATATGAGAGGGGAGAGAGAGATGGGAGGAATATGAGAGGGGAGAGAGAGATGGGATGAATATGAGAGGGGAGAGAGAGATGGGAGGAATATGAGAGGGGAGAGAGAGATGGGAGGAATATGAGAGGGGAGAGAGAGATGGGAGGAATATGAGAGGGGAGAGAGAGATGGGAGGAATATGAGAGGGGAGAGAGAGATGGGAGGAATATGAGAGGGGAGAGAGATTCAAATGAAGAAAAAGGGAAAGACGGAGAAAGAGGAAGAGGAGAGAGATGGGGTGAATGTGAGGAAGAGGAGAGAGATGGGGTGAATGTGAGGAAGAGGAGAGAGATGGGGTGAATGTGAGGAAGAGGAGAAGATGGGGTGAATGTGAGGAAGAGGAGAAGATGGGGTGAATGTGAGGAAGAAGAGAGAGATGGGGTGAATGTGAGGAAGAGGAGAGAGATGGGGTGAATGTGAGGAAGAGGAGAGAGATGGGGTGAATGTGAGGAAGAGGAGAGAGATGGGGTGAATGTGAGGAAGAGGAGAGGGATGGGGTGAATGTGAGGAAGAGGAGAGAGATGGGGTGAATGTGAGGAAGAGGAGAGAGATGGGGTGAATGTGAGGAAGAGGAGAGAGATGGGGTGAATGTGAGGAAGAGGAGAGAGATGGGGTGAATGTGAGGAAGAGGAGAGAGATGGGGTGAATGTGAGGAAGAGGAGAGGGATGGGGTGAATGTGAGGAAGAGGAGAGAGATGGGGTGAATGTGAGGAAGAGGAGAGAGATGGGGTGAATGTGAGGAAGAGGAGAGAGATGGGGTGAATGTGAGGAAGAGGAGAGAGATGGGGTGAATGTGAGGAAGAGGAGAGAGATGGGGTGAATGTGAGGAAGAGGAGAGGGATGGGGTGAATGTGAGGAAGAGGAGAGAGATGGGGAAACATTGAGGGTGAGGGGAGGGGGAGGGAAGGGGATTGGGGTTACCATGGAAACTGCTTTCTCAAGCGCACAGCTGGTCCCTATGGAAACGTACATATTGAATTTACCATGGAGACGACCGCTCACAGTCAGTGAGGGGAATTCAGACCCGAACCATTCCATGGTAACCACACACACACACAGATGGACGCTCATGCATATGCACTGATGCACACGTGCACATAATACACACATACACTTATATACTCACACACACACACACACACGCACGATTCCTTGCATACATCGTCTCTCCTCTTCTCCTTCTCAAAACCCATTGGAGAAGAAGCTCAGAGGGGAGGAACCTTCTCCTGGAATACAGTTGACAAAGGATGTGAGGAGATAGGAGGCGAGGAGATAGGATATGAGGAGTCACAGAAAGACTAATGACGAGCCAGATTTCTATAGGAAGGGATCTTCCAACGTGACATCATGGCTTAGCACCATCTAGTGGTGAACAGTGTACACTCTGTATAATCATCAAACATACATACACATAGGGATGGGACATTTTTCACATAGATAAGTTTGTGTGTGTGTGTGTATGTGTTCCAGGTATTCAGCTGACAGCTGAGGGGGAGACTGATCTGTCCTCTCAGGTGGAGGGGCTCCATCAGCTTCTACAGGACAAGCAGAAGGAGCTGCACCAGATAGTCGAACACACACACACACACCTGGAGCAAGGCTTGCAGCTACGCCACCTACAGAGTCAGGTCAACCAGGTAAACACACACACACCTGGAGCAAGGCTTGCAGCTACGCCACCTACAGAGTCAGGTCAACCAGGTAAACACACACGCGCATAGCACCCAAAGCCACACATACACTTACGAACACACACACGCACATATATAATGTGTATATGTACTGTATATGACCCTAGCATCATGTCCACCTCCAGGTTCAACCGTAACCACAAACAGGTACACACACAAACACACACGCCCACACATAAACAGAAACCTGCCCCAACACACACACACGCACATGTATATAATGTGTATATGTATTGTACTTCTATATGTGTGTGTGTGTTCCCAGGTGCTGGGCTGGATCAGTGAAGGAGAGGTGATGTTGTCTTCCTGTATGGTGAACTCCAGCTCTTTGTCCGAGGCTGAACAGCTACAGAGAGAACATGAGCGCCTCCAACAGGCCATAGAGGTAACTACACCCACTGCAAATCAATAAATACCAATCACTGTAATGCAAACAAGCTCTATTGACATAAAGCAATGTTGCCAAATCAGTTTTTATAAGAGTACCTCTATCTCTTTAACTCCCCTCGCCCCCATTCGGTCCCTTTCTACCCCGCCCTTTCCCCTCCCCTTCTCCTCCCCTCAGTCTCTGCTTCATGCTGACTCTCTCCAGAGGACCCACCAGGTGGCGCTGGCGCTGCAGCAGCGGGCAGAGCTGCTAGTGAGGGCGGGCCACTACGACCCAGAGGCAGTGAGGGCGTGTGCCCAGACGGTGGCGCTACACTGGCAGACCCTGATGCTGCGGATGGAGGACCGCCTCAAACTGGTCAACGCCTCCGCAGCCTTCTACCGGACCTCACAACAGGCAAGTCACTATCTCCTTATCAACCTCAACCCGGACCCTTGTGTCCACATCCCCGTTCAAATCCTAACCACAAACCTAATCCCCACACCTCTTGTAGCCTCAGCCCAGGCTTTAATAACCAGCTGTAATATCAGACTTTAATAACCAGCTGTCATAGCAGGCTATAATAAACAGCTGTAATATCAGGCTTTAATAACCAGCTGTAATAGCAGGCTATAATAACCAGCTGTAATAGTAGGCTTTAATAACCAGCTGTAATAGCAGGCTTTAATAACCAGCTGTAATAGCAGGCTTTAATAACCAGCTGTAATAGCAGGCTTTAATAACCAGCTGTAATAGCAGGCTTTAATAACCAGCTGTAATATCAGGCTTTAATAACCAGCTGTAATAGCAGTGGCTGGAGATTCAGTCCCATTCAATCGGACAGCGACGTCATTGGAATTCAGAAGTTCAGCACCACATGGCAGTGGACAGCGACCATGCATATATACTCAGGCATACTGTATGTTTGTTTCCCCCCAGGTATGTGGTGTGTTGGAGAGCCTGGAACAGGAGTATCGCAGGGACGAGGACTGGTGTGGTGGTGGAGAGAGGCAGGGGAGCAGGGGCCAGCCGGAGCACCTCATTCCCCTCATCAACAAACACATGGAACAGAAAGAAGCCTTCCTCAAGGTACGGAGAGAGAGAGAGACAGAGAGAGGAGGGGGGAAGAGAGAGAGGACAGAAAGAGAGAGAGGAAAAAAAGACAGAGAGAGGACAGAAAGAGAGAGAGAGAGGATAGAAAGAGAGAGAGGACAGAAAGACATAGAAAGGACAGAAATATGGATAGATGATAGAAAAAGAGAGACAGAGATAAAGAGAGACGGTTTTTAGCTACAGTCTGTTGATATGTTTTAACCCCTTGTTTCCTGCAGGCATGCACCCTGGCCAGACGCAACGCAGAGGTCTTCCTCAAGTACATCCACCGCAACAGCGTTACTATGGCAACCATCTCTGGGCACAGTGCAGGAGCAGAGGTCACTGGCCACTCCCGTGTGCCTGAGCAGCAGGTCAAAGGTGAGCCAACACACAGTTACAATACACACGAACACATACACACACAGACAGAGAGACAGAAGAGCATCCGTATGCATGATGGTGATATTTCAGCCACTGTGTTTATACCTGGCAGTGCAAATGTGAGTGTGTGTGTGTTCCTCTTGTAGGTATCCTCAGTGAGCTCCTGCAGAGGGAGAACAGGGTTCTACATTTCTGGACTCTGAAGAAGCGTCGTCTGGACCAGTGTCAACAGTACCTGCTGTTCCAGAGCCACACCCAACAGGTGAGTTTGCCACGCCTCCTTTAGATGAGACCACACCCAGTTTGGGAAACCTGAGTTTGAGATGTAGAATTATGACAGCGCCATGTTGGCACCCAGACGATTGCATTACCCTGAAAATGGTTTCTCTCTCTCTCTCTCTCTCTCTCTCTCTCTCTCTCTCTCTCTCGCTCTTTCCCTCTCTCTTCATCTCTCTCTCTCCAGGCGTTGGATTGGCTGCAGCAGAGTGGTGAGCACTACCTGTCCACTCACACATCACCAGGGGCAACCAGTGCAGAGACCCAGGACCTGCTGGCTCAACACAGGGAATTCTGCATCTCGGCTAAGGTGAACACACACACACACACACACACACAGACAGACCCACTCACATACACAGATACTTACACACACACTACAAAGGTGAGGGGTATATCAGAACAGTTCCCACAATCCATTTCTCCCCTCTACTTCCTCCAAGCACACTCAGGAGAAGGTGCACCTGCTGATCCAGCTGGCAGAGAGTATGCTGGGTAAGGGCCACTCCCACAGGGTGGAGCTACGAAGGTGTGTGTCGACGGTGGACAAGCGCTACCGAGAGTTCTCCATGCGCATGGGCCAGTACCGGAACACACTGGAGACTGCACTGGGAGGCTGCACTCAGGTGGGTGTGAGGGTTGGTGTGTGTGTTCTTTGATAATTAGTTGTCTTCCATATGTGTGAGGGTGACTGAATGTGTTCGGCTGGTGGGTGCACGTGTGTGTGTGTCTCAGATTCTAGTTCAACCAGAGATAGAGCTGAGGGATTTATGCATGTGCTTTTTGCCCATGTCTGTTTCCTTCATGTCAATGGAGTTCTCTGAATGGTATTGAATTGTCTCTGTGTACGGTGTCCCCTGTAGGACAATAAGGACCTGGAGCTGGAGCTCATCCCCAACAGCCTCTCTGACTCTGACCCCGAAGTGAACCTGAACGACCCCAACCACGAGGTCAGCGACGAGAAGAGGAGGACGGCCAGGAAGAAAGAGTGAGTCCAACAGAGAAAGAGAGAGAAGGAGAGAGCGAGAGGGGGAAACAGAGAGAGAGTAAATGGGTGTGTGTGTGAGAGAGAGGGAGAGACAGAGGGAGAGATAGCGAGAGGGTCGGATAATTGTATTTATTGAAAAAGTAGCCAGTTTCTTGGTACTCCTGCAGGTATATCATGTCAGAGCTTCTCCAGACAGAGAGGGTGTATGTGAAGGATCTGCAGGAGTGTATTGATACCTACCTGTGGGAGATGACCAGTGGCTCTGAAGAGATCCCCACCAGGATCGCCAACAAGGATGACGTTGTCTTTGGGAACATCCAGGACATTTATGAGTTCCATAACAGGTGTGTATATTACAGTCTGTATAGCACAAGCTGTGTGTAATGTATAGTTTTTAGCACATATCATTAAACACTCTCTCTCTTATCCCGAGCCAATATGGCCGCCATTATCCCATTCTAGAGTTCTGCAGGTCTATGACATCTATGACATGGATTATACTGTATGCCTCTATGGTATAGCACAGAGGTATTCAAATATTACCTTACCAGGTCCGGACTCATGCTGATTTTCTGTTCTACCTGATAATGAATTGCACCCTCATGTTGTCTCAGGTCTAAATCAGTCACTGCTTAGAGGGGAAGAATTCAAAAAGCAGTGGAACTGGCTTCAAGGTCCATGTTTGAGTTTGAGGAGTGTAGGCATAGGATAACAGATGTGTGTATAGTGTAATGATGGTTTGTGTTTTGTTGCAGTATTTTCCTGAAGGAGCTGGAGAACTACGAACAGCTACCTGAGGATGTGGGTCACTGCTTCGTCACCTGGGTAACCACCAAGACATTATGTCTGATAGAGCATAGAGAGAGAGAGAGAATGTTTGTGTTCCAATGAATCACAGTACTGCAGGAGTGTTTTCTGAGCCTTCACACCTCGGTCTCTCTCTCTCTCTCTCTCTCTCTCTCTCTCTCTCTCTCTCTCTCTCTCTCTCTCTCTCTCAGGCAGATAAGTTCCACATGTATGTGACGTACTGTAGAAATAAACCAGACTCCAGCCTTCTGATCCAGCAACATGGGGCAGGCTTCTTTCAGGTGACACACTCTCCATTTCTTTCTTTCTTTCTTTCTCTCTCTCTTTTCCACATCTCAGCATAATTTTCCACATCTCACTGTTCAGTGTAGCGTCTCTGCAGCCCTGATCTTATGCTGTGTGTGTGTGTGTGTAGGAGGTCCAGAGGAGGCATGGTCTTGCTAACTCCATCTCCTCAGCGCTCATCAAGCCGGTTCAGCGCATCACCAAGTACCAGCTCCTTCTCAAGGTACAGAACATGAGAAATACTAATGTGTGTTGGTTTAACAAGACACTATTCTTATGCTCTCTGTCTCTCTGTCTCTCTGTCTCTGTATCTGTCTGTCTGTCTGTCTGTCTGTCTCTCTGTCTGTCTCTCTGTCTCTGTCTCTGTCTCTGTCTGTCTGTCTGTCTGTCTGTCTCTCTGTCTCTGTCTGTCTGTCTGTCTCTCTGTCTGTCTCTCTGTCTCTGTCTGTCTGTCTTGTCTGTCTCTCCCTGTCTCTCTGTCTGTCTCTCTGTCTCTCTCTCTCTGTCTGTCTGTCTGTCTGTCTGTCTCTCTGTCTCTGTCTGTCTGTCTCTCTGTCTGTCTCTCTGTCTCTGTCTGTCTGTCTGTCTGTCTTGTCTGTCTCTCCCTGTCTGTCTCTCTCTGTCTCTCTCTGTCTCTCTCTGTCTCTGTCTCTGTCTCTGTCTGTCTTGTCTGTCTCTCCCTGTCTGTCTCTCTCTGTCTCTGTCTCTGTCTCTGTCTGTCTGTCTCTGTCTCTGTCTCTGTCTCTGTCTCTGTCTCTGTCTCTGTCTCTGTCTCTGTCTGTCTGTCTGTCTGTGTGTGTCCAGGAGTTGTTGGCGTGTTGTGAGGAGGGAAAAGGAGAGATCAAGGAGGGTCTGGACGTCATGCTGAGTGTTCCAAAGCGAGCCAACGATGCCATGCATGTTAGCATGCTAGAGGGTGAGCTGATGTCACATCCTGCTGTATGATGTCACATATTGTTATATGATGTCACTTTCTGCTGTATGATGTCACTTTCTGCTGAATGATGTCACATCCTGCTGTATGATGTGACATGACTTCCTGCTGTATTCCTATCCCAGGTCTGGAGGAGGGCTTGGAGGTGCAGGGAGAGCTGCTCCTGCAGGATACCTTCCAGGTGTGGGATCCTAAATCCCTCATCAGGAAAGGCCGTGAACGCCACCTGTTCCTGTTCGAGCTCTCGCTGGTCTTCAGTAAAGAGATAAAGGACTCCTCCGGACGCACCAAGTACCTCTACAAGAGCAGGCTGAGGGTACTATACCATACCATACCACACCATACTATATTATACCATACCATACTATACTACAACCATACTATACTATACCATATTATACTAATACCATACTATATTATACTATACCATACTAATACCATACAAAATTCACTATACTATACTATATCATACCATACTATACTATACTATATTATACTAATACCATACTATATTATACTATACCATACTATACCATACCATACCATACCACACCATACTATATTATACTATACCATACTATAACCATACTATACTATACCATATTATACTAATACCATACTATACTAATAGCATACTATAATATACTATACTATAACCATACTATACTATACCATATTATACTAATACCATACTATATTATACTATACCATACTATACTATAACCATATTATACTATACCATATTATACTAATACCATACTATACTAATAGCATACTATACTAATAACATACTATACTATACTATAACCATACTATACTATACTAATACCATACATAATTCACTATACTATACTATATCATACCATACTATACTATACTAATACCATACCATACCATACCATACCATACTAATACCATACCATACCATACTATACTATACTATACTATACTATACTATACTATACTATACCATATCATACTATACTATACTACTACCATACCATACTATACTATACTATACTATACTATATTGTACTATATCATACCATACCATACTGTACTATACTACTACCATACCATATTATACTATACTATATCATACCATACTATACTATATCATACCATACTATACTAATTCTATACCATACTGTACCGTACCATACTGTACCATACCGTACTATACTATACCCACATCTCAACTATGCACATAGTAATACACCTATAAAATATTACTCTACCACACCAAGTACCTCTACATTGAGCAGGCTGAGGGTACTATACTATACTATACTATACCATACCATACTGTACTATACTACTACCATACCATATTATACTATACTATATCATACCATACTATACTATATCATACCATACTATACTAATTCTATACCATACTGTACCGTACCATAGCGTACTATACCATACCCACATCTCAACTATGCACATAGTAATACACCTATAAAATATTACTCTACCACACCAAGTACCTCTACATTGAGCAGGCTGAGGGTACTATACTATACTATACTATACTATACCATACCATATTATACTAATACCATACTATACTAATAGCATACTATAATATACTATACTATAACCATACTATACTATACCATATTATACTAATACCATACTATACTAATAGCATACTATACTATACTATACTAGAGCCATACTATACTATACTATACCATATTATACTAAGACCATACTATACTAATACCATACTATACTATACTATACCACACCATACTATACTATACTATACTATACCATATTATACTAATACCATACTATACTAATAGCATACTATACTATACGATAACCATACTATACTATACCATATTATACTAAGGCCATACTATACTAATACCATACTATACTATACCACACCATACTATACTAATACCATACCATTCTATACTATACTACTACCATACCATACTTTACTATACCATACTATACTGTACTATACCATACCATACCATACTATACTAATACCATACTATACTATACTATACTATACTATACTATACTATACTGTACTATACTATATCATACTGTACTATACTGTACCGTACCATACCGTACCATACCCCCATCTCAACTATGCAGATAGTAATACACCTATAAAATATTACTCTACCACACCAGGTACCTCTACAACAGCAGGCTGAGGGTATGGCTACGCCACATATATACTTTCATGCATTCTACATCCCGTATACCCCACCTCGTTTCCCGTATACCCCACCTCGTTTTACCTCGTTTTTGTGTCCTCTTCCAGACGTCAGAGTTGGGGGTGACAGAGCACATTGAGGGGGACCCCTGTAAGTTTGCTCTGTGGGTAGGCCGTACCCCCACCTCGGACAACAAGACCGTCCTCAAGGTAACAGCCAAATATATTCTGAAGTGCACTCTCCTACTGCCTGTCATCTCTGGTGAACCTTTTCATGTGCACTCTCCTACTGTCTGTCATCTCTGGTGAACCTTTTCATGTGCGCTCTCCTACTACCTGTCATCCCTGGTGAACCTTTTCATGTGCACTCTCCTACTACCTGTCATCTCTGGTGAACCTTTTCATGTGCGCTCTCCTACTGCATCTCAGTGCTAGAGGCGTCACTAGAGACCCTGGGTTGATTCCAGGCTGTATCACAACCGGCCGTGATTGGGAGTCCCATAGGGCGGCGCACAATTGGCCCAGCGTCGCCCGGGTTAGGGTTTGGCCGGGGTAGGCCGTCATTGTAAATAATACTTTGTTCTTAACTGACTTGCCTAGTTAAATAAAGGTTAAATAAAGGTTAAATAAAGGTTAAATAAAGGTGCGCACTCTCCTCTGATGTAGCTTCTGTTGTGCTTTCCAACATTTACTTTACTATCTGTTTGTCTCGTTTTATCACTCTCTCCTGCCCTCTCCATCTCTCTCTCCATCTCTCTCTCCATCTCTCGCTCTTTCTCTCTCTCTCGCTCTCCCCTCCCTCCCTCCCCCAGGCCTCATCTCTGGAGCTGAAGCAGGAGTGGGTGCGTAGCGTGCGTCAGGTGATCCAGGAGAGACGTGGCCATCTGAGAGGAGCGCTGAGGGAGCCCATCCCCCTCCCCAAGACCCCCGCCCCGCCCTTGGTCCGCACGCGCAGCATCAACAGGAGGTTCGTACATACACCCACTTCCTCTCTCCCTCTCTTGTCTCTTGTACCGCTGAGATGGCTGTACAGTTTGTATTACTGCACGACAGAGAAGTGTGTTTGAGTGTTTTTATTATAGAATTAGGAATTAGAATACTAAAATGTTCATGAACCTTCTTATGATGGGATAAATGTCATGTTGGCCAGGGAGTTGGTCAACCATGGTTTGCCAGTGCTGTGATCAGATATTGTGTAAAATAATGAATTTGAAGAATTTATCTGCGCTGTGTGTTTGTTAGCTAGCCAGCCAGTTTTAGAGGAATGATTCCATGAATGTTTCAAATTAAATGCCAATATGCCAACATTCCAGTCAAGCAATGCAGTCAGTCCACAGCCATACACTGGCTGAAATCATTTGATGATAAGACTTAGACAAGTAGTAAATAAAACAAGTTCTGATATTATATCATATAATAGCACTCTCAGCTTTCCAAGAAAGGAAACATTTAGACATTTATGGTCTGTTTACATATATTTTAAAGGCTATATATACATAAACGTTGTATAAAACCTGTATAAACTGGATTTATAATTAAATGAAAATATTTTAGGTTGACAATAATTCTATTACACAATTTCTGATATATCACATGCCTTACTTTTATTCTCCTCCATCAGTAAAATCAGGATTATGCCTCTACTGCCGTTCATTCCAGTTAGACTGGTTTGGATTTCTCCCTGTCCAATATGGCTGCCATTTTCACCCCATTCTGGATCTTTACTAGAATCTCTATGGTTTTTATTATGTAAGTGTCATCAGGTTGTGCGCGTACGTGTCATGATATTGTATGCGTGTATGCGTCACCCCCCAGAGACACCAATGAGGATGCAGACAGCCTGGGAGATGCCAGCAGCCAGCCGGACACCGTCTCCATTGCCTCCCGCACCTCTCAGAACACAGCAGACAGCGACAAGGTAGAGACAGACTACACTACCCAGCAGCCACCACTGTTTACACAAAAACAGAGTGATCTGTTCTAAGTGTATATATACTCATACAGAGACTCTAAGAGCTTCTAAGAGTGTACGAGTTTTTATTGACGTTCTATGATTGCGGTGACTTCCTTTACCAATTGACCATTGCCACTGCCAAGCCTGAGGCGGGGTTGTTTCTGACGCATACAGTCCACATTCAAAGTTCCCTAAAGCCAAACGGCAAAAAACATTCAATGAGATCCAGGGATATGGTGAAACAAAATAGATCATTTCTTTTTCTTATATCTAACTAAAATGATTCTCTAATCAACTTAAGGCATAGATTACTTGACATGAAAATGCATAATATGATCTGTTTGTATGTATGGTCAAAAGACTATAGCGCTCCCGAGTCTAGCTAGGACCCTCCACCCCCGAAGGCCCAACTTCATGTCTTTATCCTATCACTAACACACTTACCCCATGATGCAGCTGTTCTCAGGCATCATGCACCAGTCAATCTGGAATCTGGACAGCTGGTCCAGCTCTGAGAGCCATCTCTTCCATGAAATAAAGTGTTCTTCTGGGATGACTTTGTCCCATCCACACTTTAGCAGAGCTCTTGAAGAATTTGCTTTGCCTTTAAGATAAATGGGGCGAGGAAACTTAATGGATCGTAAAACAGAACTGATAGTTGAGAGATACCTCTTCTCGTAAGGGGTCTGTTCTTGACAGTGACTCGGAAGGTAAACGCATCACTTTCAATGTTCCATCGGATTCCAAGTGCTTTTTCAACAGGCAGCTTTTCTCTGTCCAGGTCCAGTTCTTTTATCTGCTTGGCTTTGTGTTCCTCAGGGATAGAAGCCAGCACAGCACGGCTGTTGCTGACCCACTTGGTCAACTTGAACCCGCCCTGAGAGCACACATCCCTGTGAGAGCTATGGCTTGTTCTTCTGTGGCCACTAGATTTGAGGCAGTCATCAACGTAGAAGTTGGACTTGACTGTTTCATTCACCTCTTCATCGTACTTCTCACAGTTGTCTTCTGCCGTCTTTCGCAGTGCAGCTTGAAGAGGATATATCACTGAAGAGATGTCTTTCTGTACTTCTCCAATCTTTTGTTAGTGTCACCATCTGGCCACCATAGGAATCGCAGGAAGTGAGCGATTCTTCTCCCCTCCTCTGAGGCAGTGCAGTACAGAGGGCCAAAACAGGACCAGAGGGGTGTGTCCCCAAAACAATACCCCAGTCCCATGACCTCATCCCTGTAGCAGTAGCTGTGTGTGTTGTGTGTGTGCGCATATGTGTATATGTGTTATGAGGGTGAGAGAGAGGGTGTTCCCCTCACACAGTGTTTAAAGTCATTCTGATACTTTTGGGGAAGAGTTCACCAGTGCTGTCTTGGTATGTATACATTTCTGCACATCTTGAATGTTTAATTTAGATTGTGTGTTTAGTATTAATATACATATATATTATTATACATGTTATTATGACCAGGTTGTTATGATATGGTCATTTAGAAAACGCTCTTAGCCAGGGCGACAGACGGAACCATCAACACAGATAGTAAGGGATTCAGTATGTCGTCAATGCAGGACTCCAACCCACAACCTTGCTGTTGCAGCACCATGCCTCTAGACTGACCCACTGAGACATTGGGAGCAGGCATTTTACCATCTGATGGATTTGTTTGTGTGTAGCCTATGGAAGTGTGTGTGTGTATGTGGTCACAACCAAACTGTTCAGAGCTGAGTGTATTTTCACCATCAGTACTACTACTCTACTGGGAGTTCTTTACCCTTTACTGGGTACTGTTCACTTTCACAATATCTCTCTCTGGTGCTCTCTTTTTAGTTTGTTATTCTCTCTCTTTCCCTCTCTCTCTCTCTCTCTCTCTCTCTGTCTCTGTCTCTGTCTCTGTCTCTCTCTCGGTCTGTCTCTCTCTCTTTTGGGAAAGCTGTGTCCGTATGGCGGGATTCCCAAAACATCTGTGAAGGATTTGGATGGGGAACACCCCAACAGTCCCCATGGAGTGTATGTGTGTGTGAGTGTGTAAGTGTGTGTGTTGGGTGCTTTGTGTGTGCGTGAGTGTGTGTATGTGTTTGTGTGTTTGTGTGTGTTCGATAACAGCTAGTCCCTGGAAGGACAGCCGTTATCGAACACAATCAGCATGTTTCTCTCATAGGAACACTAAAGGAGGACTAGATATCATATTCTCTCTCTCCCTGTCTCTCCCCTCCTCTCTCTCCATCTCTCTCCCCCCATCTGTCCCCTCCTCTCTCTCTCTCTCTCTCTCTCTCTCTCTCTCTCTCTCTCTCGTCTGTCTGTACCATAAGGATCAGGTCATGCTCTAGTCAGGTGTTTCATAACACCTAGGGCTGGAATCACTCACTGGAAACCCAGTGTTTCAGGGCTATTGACCCTATTCAATCACAACTGGAAACCCAGCGTTTCAGGGCTATTGTACCCTATTCAATCAGAACTGGCAACCCAGAGTTTCAGGGCTACTGTACCCTATTCAATCAGAACTGGCAACCCAGAGTTTCAGGGCTATTGAACCCTGCCCTGCATACCAGTGTCAACGGTAAGACCACAACTTCTACAGGCCTCAGTCTTTCATGTTGTTCATAGTCTGTTACTGTAACTCTATACTTTCACTTCTCTCTCAGAGCTTCAGCTCATACTTTGAAATTACCACATTTTACACAAAGTTTTCTTTCTTTATTAAATGAGTGGGGACTAACCGCTAGACAACCTGAGGCCACTCATTTTACACAATGTTAACACACCCTCTCTCTCTCTTTCTTTCTTTCTTTCTTTCTTTCTTTCTTTCTTTCTCTCTGTCCTCTCTCCCCTCTCTCACACTCTCTTTCTATCTCTCTCCCCTCTCTCTCTTTCTCTTTCTCTGCCATCTCCCCCCTCCTCTCTAGCTGTCCGGTGGCTGTGAGTTGACCGTGGTTCTGTTGGACTTCTCGGCGGGCGGGGCCGAGGAGCTGAGTGTTCGTTGCGGTCAGACCGTGGAGCTAGTGGAGCGGTCCAGTGAGCGATCTGGCTGGTGTCTGGTCAGGACCACAGACCACACCCCCCCACAGGAGGGCCTGGTACCAATGACTGCCCTCTGTCTTTCCCACTCCCACAGCGCTGACATGGACGGCTTGATGCCTGCCGCCACCAACACTGCCACCGCTGGGAAAGGTGAGACTGATGGAGTTCTGGGGTGGAATGCGTGGGAACGTATGGGGAGTTCCATTAGGAAAGTCATTTTGATACTTTTGAATTCCTAGTGGTTTTACCTTGGTGAGTTCTGCAGAGTTACTTTCTCACTCTAGGAGGTTCAGAAACACAACTCCATCTCTGGTTGTTATGGTGACCTGTGTCAGTACAGTCTGGTGGCCTTCAAGTAGGAAGTGGTATAATTGTTCTTGGGTCACTTCCTCTCTGCTGCTGTTAATTTCCTGTTTAATCTAGGGGAAATTTCAACATCCCACTCAAGAACCTTCTCAACTGCCAAAATGTTGACGTGCATAAGTCTAAACTTTCATAAAAATACTCCATTAACATTTACATTTGATATACGTAGCAAATCAGGGTCCAGATTCACAAAACCTTCTTAAGAAGACTTTTCTTCTTAACTGCCATTTTAGGGAGCGGCATCAGTGTTCAGAGTTTTGGAGAGTCTGGTGTGCCCAAAGTAAAATGCCTGGTACTCAGGCCCAGAAGCTAGGATATGCACATAATTAGTAGTATTGGATAGAAAACACTCTGAAGTTTCTAAAACTGTTAAAATAATGTCTGTGAGTACAACAGAACTGATATGGCAGGCAATAACCCAATGTGATTTTGTGAGCTGGCTCATTTTCCATTGAATTGCTATTGTAAATGCTTAAATCCATCTCCCAGGTTGCAGTACCTATGGCTTCCACTAGATGTCAACAGTCTTTAGACAAGGTTTCATGCGTTTACCTTGAAAAATAGGGGAATAGAAGAAGTGTATCCAAGGAGAGTGAGGAAGTAACTTTTGGGTTTGGCGCGCGGGACCGGGAGCGCGCGCCTAATTTTTAAAATGTTCTATCGCCCAGGTTATTATCCGTGTGAAATATTATAGTTAATATACATAATAGTGTACCTAAGTATTGATTAGAAACGTTGTTTGATTTGTTTGGACAAAGTTTATAGGTATATTTTTTGTCTTGTATAATGGGCGAGTGGACGGTGGATTTTCTGAACAGAACGCGGCAACCAAACGGAGCTTTATGGATATAAAGAGGGACTTTTTCCGAACAAAAGGAACATTGATTGTCTTTCTTGGACACTTCAGCAGGAGGTAAGCGATTTATTTTAGCTATTTTTATGTGTTTTGTGACACCCGCGCTGGTTATGTTTTTATGCTAATGGTGGAAGTACACGGGGCGCTGTCCTAAGACAATCAAATGTTATGCTTTCGCCGTAAAGCCTTTTTGAAATCTGACAACGCTGTGAGATAGCCAAGATTCTAAGCTTTTGAAGAGTGTGCAACACTTGTATTTTATTTAATGTTTTATATTACTACTTTTGCATTTTAAATTTGGCGCTCTACATTTTTCTGGATATTGTCAAGGATGGGGCGCCAGCGCCCCACTGCTCCTTAATTATCCCCAAGAGGTTAACGATAGACTTAAGAAGAAAGCAAAGTGGCTGTTCCTCAAAAAGGTTATTGGACATGTTCTTGCGCACTTTCTTAGGTTTCTCCTTAAGCAAAAAGTTAAGAAGAAATTAGATTCTTGAAAATAAAGTTATTGGAAATGTTCTTAATTCCAAGATAGCTAAACCCTTGTCTTAAACTCAGGGCAGTGATAGAAAAAGCTCATGGAAGCAATTGAACATGTTTAATTCACTCACAAACTTCATCTGAAAGTTTCAGTATTGATTATTTTAAACCCAAGAACATGTTTTAGAACAGTCATCTCAGTAAGAAATACGCCAACATGATTGACACTGCTCGATATATAGCTAGCTAAAACGGTTGCCTAGCAACAAACATCTTAAGAAGATATTTAAGAAGTTCATTAAGAAAATTATGAAATCTTAAGATATTGTTGAGGAATTGCAAATCTCATGAACTTGTTTTTTTTTTTCATAAGAAGCTTCTTAAGTTTTTGCGTAAGAAGTGTTTTGTGAATCTGAGCCCTAGACTCCAGCCAAAGAGAGAGGGACGGCAGGCAACAAGAGAATTGAAGAAAAGAGCAGAAACAGAAAGGAGCTTTAGATGATGGTAATTCAGTCTGACGGGCGTTCACTCAAACAAACAGTCTTCAATTTTTAATATTTTACCTCTGCATTATAAATACAGTTTAGTGTAGTTGCTGAAACTCACTATGGGACTCCCTGTGTGTGTGTGTGTGTGTGTGTGTGTGTGTGTGTGTGTGTGTGTGTGTGTGTGTGTGTGTGTGTGTGTGTGTGTGTGTGTGTGTGTGTGTGTGTGTGTAGGTTAACTTACAAGCTTGGGTAACTATCGTGCCAGTCTTAATCTCCAGTTTGTTGTGGCAGGTCAGAATAAAGAATTCCTGCCTGACCTGAGTACATGCGCACAGACACACACATACAGTACACACACACACACATACACACACACATACAGTACACACACACACATGTAGTACACACACACATACAGTACACACACACACACACACACACAAGGGTAAAGGTAAAGCCACATTGACCTGACTGTCAAACATTGACGCTGAAGTTAAAGCCCAACACACACGTCCTGTGTGTGTGTGTGTGTGTGTGTGTGTGTGTGTGTGTACGGCATGGGAAAACAATACTAGTAGAAGCACAGTAGGTGAAACTGCATTGTCCTACTTTAGAGTGTAACACACATTAAATACATGATCACACAGACACACATTCACACACCATGTCTCTCAATCATTTAACTTCATTCGCTAGTTATCTAACTTAATCCCACCTCTTTCCTTAGAACTGTTCAGCTCTAACTCCGCCTTTTTAAACAGTTTAGATCTCAGTTTAGTTCAGTTTCAGTCTGGAGTTAGGATAAGAACCTCTATCCCTCCTCTCTCTGTCTGTCTCTCTGTCTGGAGTTAGAATAAGAACCTCTATCCCTCCTCTCTCTGTCTGTCTCTCTGTCTGGAGTTAGGAGAAGAACCTCTATCCTTCCTCTCTGTCTGTCTCTCTGTCTGGAGTTAGGAGAAGAACCTCTATCCTTCCTCTCTGTCTGTCTCTCTGGCTGTCTGTCTCTCTGGCTGGGTAATGTGGTAGGGGGGAGGCATGCGCAGGGGGAGAGGCTGTTTCTCTTGCTCCAGGGTTTGGGGTTGGATCCTGGGAGAGATTGATGAGACAGGTGAGTGACTGTGTGTGTGTGTGTGTGTGTGTGTGTGTGTGTGTGTGTGTGTGTGTGTGTGTGTGTGTGTGTGTGTGTGTGTGTGTGTGTGTGTGTGTGTGTGTGTGTGTGTGGTAGTATAGCTGACTTTGCTTTGATTTGATCCTGTGCTGCGTGTTGTTGTAGTTGGATAGAGTGGGAGATAGAAAGACAGAGAGAAAAAGGGAGAGAGAGAGAGGGAGAGAGATAGAGGTAGAGAGAGGGGTAGGGAGAGAGAGAGAGAGGTAGAGGTAGGGAGAGAGAGGAGAGAGAGATTGTAAGAGCAACATGGACACATAAACTGATGTTTTTCCAGGCTAGGAGAATGTATAAATAATTATGATCTTCTAACATATCCCATTTACAACACACATACACACACAGATCTGGTGGCCATACCTGAAATTCCTCCACTCCATCTCTCCATGTCTGTTTGGCTACTAAACTAGTTAGTCAGGTTATACTAGGTTTTGCTCACTCATATCTGCCGAAATTGCTCCAGATACACTCACCCACCCACCCGGAAACACACACACTCACACTTATCCCTGGGCTTTGTGTGTTTGTTGTTTCTGTGTGTGCGGTGGGTCAGTCATACAGAAACCGAGAGTTCCTGTGGTCTGGGGTTTGTTGTCTCAGAGGAAGTTTACCTGAGAAAGGGAACTGCCATCCACCCAAATCCTGCACTTTCCTCCCTCTCTCATTTCCTCCTCCCTCCTTCTCTCCCAATCTCTCTTCCACTTTTTCTCCCCCTTCTGCAGTTTTTGTCAACCCAGCATGCTGTACTTCCCTCACTACCGCTCTCTTCTGTTAAGTTCATGTTTTAAGAATCCCTATATTTATGTTATTACGGGGCTATCCTTCTGTCAAGAGTGCGCCTGCGTGGGTGGTCTTGTTGTTGATGGACCTAGCCTGGAGTGGAATGGCTACCTTGTAGTGTGTTCATACGATATAGTAAACTTTGTTAAACTGGAACCTTGTCGTTGTGTCATTTCGAGGTTAACATTGGTAGCAGAGGATGGCAATAACTACAATGTGCCACCTCGCTTCGACGAGAAGAGGTCGTACAAAAGTTGGAAAAATGAACTTGGAATCTGGACACGGGTTACTAATCTGGACGCGAAAAAGCAAGCGCTTGCGGTGGTATTATCGCTCGAGGGAAGAGCGAGAGATACAGCACTGGAAATATCTCTGGAGGATTTGAACAAGGATGATGGTATGGGAACTTTGATCAGAGCACTGGATTCTGTGTTTCCTAAAGAAGAGAAAGGCCGTGCCTACAAGGCATATTCAAACTTTGACAGTGTTACGAGAGATATTTTGGTTGCGATGACGGACTACGTCACTGATTTCGAATAGAGGTACAATAGGATGCGCAAGTACGACATTGTTCTCCCGGACCCCTGCCTGAAGCTAAGAGCGAAGGAACAGTGTGGAAACTAAAAAAGTGTGTGTATGGCCTGGCAGATGCATCACTCTACTGGTACAACAAAGTCAATGCAACAATGCTGAGTACAGGTGGAAAGATGTCAACAGTGGATCCTGTAGTCTTCTATTGGCTTGATCAAGACTGCAATGTGACTGGAGTGCTTGCCTGTCATGTTGATGACTTTATCTGGGGTGGATCACAGACCTTTGCTACAGCTGTGATTCCACACCTCAAAGCTGTTTTCCAGGTCGGCCGTGAGGAGCATGATCATTTTTGTTATGTTGGCATTGAGTTTATTACAGTTGATGGAACAATACTGATGCAACAGGAGAGCTATATCAAGAATCTTCAACCCATCCACATGGATTCTTCAAGAACCATACAAAGGAATTCCCCTCTCTGTGGAATTGAAGCTGATCAATTGAGGTCAAAGATAGGACAAATTCTATGGGTTGCTAGACAGAGTAGACCTGATGTAATGTTTGATGGTTGAAACTTGGCATCTACCACAAAACACGCCACTGTACAAACCATTCATGAGGCAAACAAAGTTGTTCGTAAATTGAAATCACAACAAGTGACTTTAAAGTTTCAGCATGTTGGAAAAGATGACTCTCTGAAACTAGTTGTCTTCAGTGATGCTTCCCTAGGGAACCTTACAGATGGAGGCACACATCTAATCGTGTTAATGGGTGAAGGAGGAAGATTCTCACCTATCTGTTGGCAGTCAAAAAGGATCAGAAGGGTTGTCCGAAGCACACTTGCTGGAGAAACCCTTGCTCTTGCGGATGGAATTGACAATGCTATCTTTCTTGCAACTCTGTACTCTGAGCTTACCACTGGTGAGACAAAACGGCACATTCTACCTGTAGTTTGTGTCACTGACAACTAGTCCTTAGTTGATGCTGTCAAGTCAACCAAGTCTGTCACAGAGAAAAGACTTGGTCTTGAGATTAGCAGCATCAAGGAACTTATTCAAGCACAGAGAATCCAGCGAATTGTAATGGGGAACTTGAATAATACTTGGACATTTAATTATGTTGTTGATGTTTTATTTGTCTTTAAAGAAAAGTGGGAGATTGTTAAGTTCATGTTTTAAGTATCCCTATATTTCTGTTATTACGGGGCTATCCCTCTGTCAAGAGTGCACCTGTGCGGGTGGTCTTGTTGTTCATGGACCTAGCCTGGAGTGGAATGGCTACCTTGTAGTGTGTTCAGTATAGTAAACTTTGTTAAACTGAAACCTTGTCGTTGTGTCATTTCCAGTTAACACCTTCTTCCCTCCTACAGTCCTATTGAACAACAACACACTTACAATACTTTGAGAGATATTCCTTTCTAATCCTAGATCTTTAGGAGGGGGTTGTATACTACATTCCAAAACCATGGCCATTAATATGGAGTTGATCCCCAGTGTACTGCTATAACAGCCTTCACTCTTCTCGGAAGGCTTTCCACTAGATGTTGGAACATTGCTGCGGGGACTTCCATTCAGCCAAAAGCGCATTAGTGAGGTCGGGCACTGATGTTGGCCAATTAGGCCTGGCTTGCAGTCGGCGTTTCATTACATCCCAAAGGTGTTCGATGGGCTTGAGGTCAGGGCTCTGTGCAGGCCAGTCAAGTTCTTTCACACCGATCTCGACAAACCATTTCTGTATGGACATCGCTTTGTGCATGGGGCATTGTCATGCTGGAACAGGAAAGGGCCTTCCCCAAACTGTTGCCACAAAGTTGGAAGCACAGAATTGTCTAGAATGTCATTGTATGCTGTAGCGTTATTTCCCTTCACTGGAACTAAGGCGCCTAGCCCAAACCATGAAAAACAGCCCCAGACCATTATTCCTCCTCCACCAAACTTTACAGTTGGCACTATGCATTCGGGCAGGTGGCGTTCTCCTGGCATCCCCCAAACCCAGATTTGTCTATCAGATTGCCAGATGGTGAAGCGTGATTCATCACTGTAGAGAATGTGTTTTCACTGCTACAGAGTCCAATGGCAGCGAGCTTTACATCATTCCAGCCGACGCTTGGCATTGCGCAGGGTGATCTTATGCTTGTGTGCGGCTGCTCGGCCATGGAAACCCATTTCATAAAGCTACCGACAAACAGTTATTGTGCTGATGTTGCTTCCAGAGGCAGTTTGGAACTCGGTAATGAGTTTTGTGCCCGAGGACAGAAAATGTTTACGCGCTAGGTGCTTCACCACTTGGCGTTCCTGTTCTGTGAGCTTGTGTGGCCTAGCACTTCGCTGCTGAGCCGTTGTCGCTCCTAGACATTTCCACTTCACAATAACTTGTTGGATAGGTGGCATCTTATGACCGTGCCACGTTGACAGTCATTGAGCTCTTCATTAAGGCCATTCTACTGCCGATGTTTGTCTATCTATATTTAATGGCTGTGTGTTCAATTTTATACACCCGTCAGCAACTGGTGTGGTTGAAATGGCCAAATCCACTAATTTGAACTAACTTTTGTATATAACAGTGTATTCGGAAAGTATTCAGACCCCTTCACTTTTTCTACATTTTGTTACGTTACAGCCTTATTCTAAAATGGATTCAATTGTTGTTTCCCCCTAATCACTCTACTGTACACACAATACCCCATAATGACAAAGCAAAAACAGGTTTATAGATTTATTTATTTTTTAGAATATATATTTTTTTGAAATATCAAATTTACATAAGTATTAAGACCCTTTACTCAGTACTTTGTTGAAGCACCTTTGGCAGTGATTACAGCCTTGAGTCTTCTTGGGTATAACGCTGCAAGCATGGCACACCAGATCCTCTCAAGCTCTGTCAGGTTGGATGGGGAGCGTCCACAGCTATGTTCAGGTCTCTACAGAGATGTTCGATTGGGTTCAAGTCTGTGCTCTGGCTGAGCCACTCCATGACATTAAGAGACTTGGTCCCGAAGCCACTCCTGCGTTGTTGGCTGTGTGCTTAGGGTCATTGTCCTGTTGGAAGGTGAACCTTCGCCCCAGTCTGAGATCCTCAGCACTTTGGAGCAGGTTTTTATCAAGGATCTCTCTAATACTTTGCTCAGTTCATCTTTCCCTCGATCCTGACTAGTCTCCCAGTCCCTGACGCTGAAAAACATCCCGACAGCATGATGCCGCCACCACCATGCTTCACCGTAGGGATGATATTGGCCAAGTGATGAGTGGTGCCTGGTGTCCTCCAGATGTGACACTTGGCATTCAGGCCAAATCTTGGTTTCATCAGACCAGAGAATCTTGTTTCTCATGGTCTGAGAGTCCTTTAGATGCCTTTTGGAAAACTCCAAGTGGGCTGTCACGTGCCTTTTACTGAGGAGTTGCTTCCATCTGGCCACTCTATCATAAAGGCCTGATTGGTGGAGTGTTGCAGAGATGGTTGTCCTTCTGGAAGGTTCTCCCATCTCCACAGAGGAATTCTGGAGCTCTGTCAGAGTGACCATTGGGTTCTTGGTCACCTCCCTGACCAAGGCCCTTCTCCCCCAATTGCTCAGTTTGGCTGGGTGGCCAGCTCTAGGAAGCGTTTTGGCCGTTCTAAACTTCTTCCATTTAATTATGAAATTTAGATTTATACCCGTCTGTCAAGATGGCCCGAGTTCTGTCGCTAAGATAATTCTGAAACCATAAACAGGCTGTATATCCCAGGCCTATTCTTGATAACTTCTTCAGCAAAACAGAACAGTGCCAAACGCCTTTGACAGGTCAATAAAGAAGGACGCACAGATCTATTTAGCTCCAAGGCATTGACAAGATCATTAACAACTAGCGTGGTTGCTGTGGTAGTGCTATGCCCAGGCATAAACCCTGATTGGTTTACATTAAGAACACAATTATCAGATAAAAAGGAACGAAGTTGTGCATTAACCAAGGATTGAAGAATCTTAGCTAAACAAGGTGTCTTGAAATGGGGCACTAGTTGTCCAGATCCTTTGTTTCCCCACCCTTATGGAGTGGCAGCACATATGCAGCTTTCCATGCTTTTTGAATACTTCCTGATAACAATGTTCAATAAAGAATGTGGTCTACTGAGCCAGCAATAAAGGGAGCTGCACACTTAAACAGACCAGGCTCCTAATGATCAGTCCCTGTGGATTGTTTTATTGTCTAATGTTAGCGAATCATCCAGGACTTCTTTATCAGTGAATTTCTGAAAAGAAAACTCCTGACCAGCATTTTCAGTATCATACAATAGTTTTCCACCATCAACATCCAACTACTCTTTTCAAGAGCTGGCTTTGAAATACATTCAAATATATAGCCTGCTGATATACAATGGTGATTAAATACAGTAATGATATCAATTTTGTCAGTAATAGCGCCAGAATCTAAATTCATTTCATGGGAGAGAGAAAAGGAGACACAACCCTTCAGTGATTTAACAGCTTTCCAAAATGTAGCTGGGTTCCCTGTACATTCAGATAGTGTATCAACATAATCATCTGATTTTGCTTTTTTAACTAGTTTTACACACAGATTTCTAAATCGCCTGAAAGACTGCCAGTCTGGGCCCGAGTGTGAATCTAGCTTTGGCCCAGGCAGCATCTCTGTTGTGTATGACTTCAGATAGCTCTGGACTGAACCAAGGGCAAGACCTATTTTTAATTCTCAGTTTTTTAAAGGGAGCATGTTTATCTACAAAACAATTGGAAACATTTGAGAAGTGGTTCAGAGCCCACTCTGAGTGGGGTATAGATGCAATACAATCAAAGTCCCCAAAATAAAGATCTAAAAAATGCCTGTTCATTGAAATCTTTAAAATTCCTCTTGTTGATAAAACGAGGTTTGGATCGAGGCATCCGTATATCTCTGACACATACAATGGGACAGTGGTCACTAATATCCAAAGCAAATACCCCACTCCCAGCATATTTCTCTGGAGTATTTGTAAATATGAGGTCAATCAAAGTAAATTTCGTATGGTCCTTTAAGTTTGGACAAGTAGGCTTTGTAATCAGCTGGGTCAAATTTAGATTAGTACAAAAATCCTTTAAACAGTCTGCATCCTGTGTTCCCCATGCAAGATTAAAATCTCCAGAAATTAACACATCTGGGGTAGTAAAAATGGCAAATAAATCAGTGAGTTCATTTAGTACACACTTCTTGGCGGACGATAGATTCCTATAACTGTTATTTTTGAGTTTGAACACAACTGAAGACTTAAAGCCAACAATTCAAATAGTTTAGGACTTGAGGAAGCCTTTAACAGAGGCACAGAAATAATATTATTTGTGTAAATAGCAACACCACCCCCCTTGCCTTTCCTATCAGCACTAAACACATTGGAACCATCCATAGCAACCTCAGAGTCCAGGGTTTTATCAGTTAGCCAGGTTTCAGATAAAATAAAAACATCAGGGTCTGCCTGAGGCCCAGATCTTGACATGATCCATTATAGGTAATAAACTATGAATGTTAAGATGTAAAAATGTCCAACCTTTTCTGCATTTAAAATCACAGTTTCAATACAAGTCAGATTACTTTGAGATTTCAGAACAACAGGAGACTCAAAGATTGAATTATACCTATTAGGAAAAGAAAACAAAGTAGGAATAGCATTGACATTTCTCCGGTTAGCACTATTAGGCATGTCACCACTTTCAGATACAACATGTGGAACTCTCACGGTGACCAAAGAGGAGATGGTGAAAACTGTCTTACATCTAATGCTAATATTGTCCTCACATTCATTTAGTTCACCAAGAATCTTTCCAATGTTTGATGACAACAGCCAGGAGGGCATGACTTCTGATAATTCCAATAGCCTAGAGCCCACCGTAAGCCACAGTGAAGAAGAACCCACCTTAGTCCCCGGCGATGCCATCACAATGTTGGCCGATACGGAAGGAACCTCCGACGCTCCATGAGAAGATGGTCCCGGGACAACAGGCTCAAGAGCAGCGAAGCTATTCGATGTCGGTAGCCCATTCAGGAATCCCGTCACCGAAGAGGGCTCAGAAAGAGCCCATCCTGTCTCGGAGCTCTACGGACAGTTCCTTCGACCTCATGGCTTGGTTTTTGCTCTGACATGCACTGTCAACTGTGGGACCTTATATAGATATGTGTGTACCTTTCCAAATCATGTCCAATAAATTGAATTTACCACAGGTGCAGTCCAATCAAATTGTAGAAACATCTCAAGGATGATCAATGGAAACAGGATGCACCTGAGCTCAATTTCGAGTCTCATAGCAAAGGGTCTGAATACTTATGTAAATAAGGTATTTCAGTTTTTTTGCCAAAATTTCAAAAACCTGTTTTCACTTTGTCATTATGGGGTATTGTGTGTAGATTGATGAGGAAAAATATATGTAATCCCTTTTAGAATAAGGCTGTAATGTAATAAAATGTGGAAAAAGTGAAGGGGTCTGAACACTTTCCGAATGAACTGTCTAGTGTAAGTCTTCTCAATATTGGATGTCTGGACAACAAGATTCTTTGGAAATGTAAACAAGATTCTCTCTCTTCCTCTCTCCCCTTCCCTCGCCTACCTCCTACCTTCCCTCTCTCTCCCTTCTCTCCCTCCCACTTCCATCCCTCTCTCACTTCCTCTCACCATCCCTCTCTCACTCACTCCCTCCCTCCCTTTCTCCCACCATCCCTCCCTTCCTATCTCTCCCTCCCTCCGTCACTCCCTCCCTCTCTTCCTCCAGAGCCCAGCCCTGTAGGTTCAGAGGTCAGATCAGACTCTGTAGCGTCTCTCCAGTCCCAGACGTCCCTGGGCTCCGGTCCTGGCGGTGTGTCCGTCAGTTCCCCCGGCGGAGTGTCTATTGGTTCTCCTGGTGTGAACGTGGGCTCCCCGGGCCCCAAGCGGAGTGGTTCCGGTACCGGGAACACGTTGAAACGCTGGCTGACCAGCCCAGTGAGGAGACTGAGCCAGGGCAAAGCCGACAGCCAGGGGAAGAAACCTCCACTACGCACCAGGAGACGAGACAACCGGCCAGAGCTAGCCACGCCGCTCACCGCTAACACACACCTGGTACAATACACACTGTAGCAAGTTTACGTACACACACATGGTATGACACATGTACTTACACAATCTGATACACACACACACATCACCGCAACCAGCAACATATACATATGATCATACGACCAGCAACATATACATATGATCATACAACCAGCAACATATACATATGATCATACAACCAGCAACATATACATATGATCATACAACCAGCAACATATACATATGATCATACGACCAGCAACATATACATATGATCATACGACCAGCAACATATACATATGATCATACAACCAGCAACATATACATATGATCATACGACCAGCAACATATACATATGATCATACAACCAGCAACATATACATATGATCATACAACCAGCAACATATACATATGATCATACGACCAGCAACATATACATATGATCATACGACCAGCAACATATACATATGATCATACGACCAGCAACATATACATATGATCATACAACCAGCAACATATACATATGATCATACAACCAGCAACATATACATATGATCATACAACCAGCAACATATACATATGATCATACAACCAGCAACATATACATATGATCATACAACCAGCAACATATACATATGATCATACAACCAGCAACATATACATATGATCATACGACCAGCAACATATACATATGATCATACGACCAGCAACATATACATATGATCATACAACCAGCAACATATACATATGATCATACAACCAGCAACATATACATATGATCATACAACCAGCAACATATACATATGATCATACGACCAGCAACATATACATATGATCATACAACCAGCAACATATACATATGATCATACAACCAGCAACATATACATATGATCATACAGAAGCTTTTGATGTCTGACGGGATCACTTTCAACTGGTCTCTGTTTCTCTCTCTTTCTTTCTCTCTCTCTTTCTCTCTCTCTTTCTGTGGGCAGAAGGGGAAGAGCCGTGAAGACTCTGTCCAGAGTGGAGGAGAGGAGGAGCTGGAGGAGGAGCCACACACGCCACTCCCACCTCCCATGGAGATCATTAAAGATAGCAACGACCCTGAGGACTCAGAGGGCTCCAACCAGTCAGACACAGAGCAGAAGAACAAAGCCATGAGAGGCCGCATGTGAGACACACACACCTTCAAAACATAATTTCTGCTTAATTCCTCTCTACAGGCAATAGACTGATGGCCATTTAATCATCTCTTGTGTATGTGTGTGTGTGTGTGTGTGTGTGTGTGTGTGTGTGTGTGTGTGTGTGTGTGTGTGTGTGTGTGTGTGTGTGTGTGTGTGTGTGTGTGTGTGTGTGTGTGTGTGTGTGTGTATATTTCAGGTTTGTGGTTAATGAAATGGTGCAGACTGAGAAGGATTATGTGAAAGACCTTGGTGTCATCGTGGAGGTAAGAACCTCTCTGAGGCTCTCTGTCTCTTTAAGACAGGATGAAAAACTAGAGCTTTGCTCTGTTCTGACAAAAATAAACACATCTATTCTTCTATTATACCCTTCTCTCTGTCTATCCCCTTCTCTCTATCTCTCTATCCCTCTCTCTTTATCCCTCTCTCTCTCATCCCTCTTCTCTCTCACTCTCTATCCCTCTCTCTCGCTCTCTATCCCCCTCTCTCTCTATCTCTCTATCCCTCTCTCTCTATCCCCTCTCTTTATCCCTCTCTCTCTCATCCCTCTTCTCTCTCACTCTCTATCCCTCTCTCTCGCTCTCTATCCCCCTCTCTCTCCATCCCTCTTCTCTATCTCTCTATCCCCTCTCTTTATCCCTCTCTCTCTCATCCCTCTTCTCTCTCACTCTCTATCCCTCTCTCTCGCTCTCTATCCCTCTCTCCATCCCCCTTCTCTATCTCTCTATCCCTCTCTCTCTCTTTATCCCCGTCTCTCTCTCTATCCCTCTCTCTCTCCATCTCCCTTCTCTCTCTCTCTCTCTCTTTACCCCCCTCTCTATCTCCCTCTCTTTCTGTCTCTCTCTCTCTCTCTCTCTCTCTCTCTCTCTCTCCATCCCTCTCTCAGGGGTTCATGTCGAGGTTGGAGGTGAAAGGGATTCCAGAGGACATGAGGGGGAAGGACCTGATAGTGTTTGGTAACATCCATCAGATTTACGACTGGCACCAGGAGTGAGTACACACACATGCAGTAAAGACACCAATTTATTTTCTAACTCTATTGTTGATAGAAGCAGGAATAGGGAATAGAGATTTCAAGCACAAAGGAAATGTCATTTCTCTCAGGTTCTTCCTGGTTGAGTTGGAGAAATGTTTGCAGGACCACGACCGACTGGCAGAGCTCTTCATTAAACATGTAAGTGGGGGGGTTTCCACCTGATAACGGGGTTATGGCTTGTGCCTTTTTAGGTGCAGTCATGTGTTTATGCATGTGGTCAAACGTGTGTGTGTGTCACAGGAGAGGAGGCTGCACATGTATGTGGTCTACTGTCAGAATAAGCCCAGGTCAGAGTTTGTCGTCGAGGAATATGAGACCTTCTTTGAGGTGAGATTCACAGCTTCTTCTAATAATGTTCTAACAAATAATGAACTAAATCTGTCCTTATGATGACAATCCATGGGTTTTCTCTGTCTCTCTCTCTCTGTGTGTGTGTGTGTGTGTGTGTGTGTGTGTGTGTGTGTGTGTGTGTGTGTGTGTGTGTGTGTGTGTGTGTGTGTGTGTGTGTGTGTGTGTGTGTGTGTGTGTGTGTGTGTGTGTGTGTGTGTGTGTGTAGGAGGTGCAGAGAGAGATCAGCTGTAGGATGTCCATCAGTGACTTTCTCATCAAACCCATTCAGAGAATCACCAAATACCAGCTACTGCTCAAGGTAATGGATGCTGTGTGTGTGTCTGTGTGTCTGGGTGTGTCTGGGTGTCTGTGTCTGTGTCTTTCTCACAGTGTTTTTCTCTCTTCTGTCTCAGGATTTTCTGAAGTACACTTCTAAAGCAGGGATGCACTGTGAGGAGATCGAGGTGAGGACTGTTACTGCAGCATAGTTACAGTAGACTGTATCTCTTTCATACTTCTTCTCATGTAGTTGAACGCTCTGTGTCTTTGTGTCTGTGTGTCTATGTGTGTGCGCGCGCGCGTGTGTGCGTGCGTGCGTGTCCCACAGAGAGCGGTGGATCTAATGTCTCTGGTACCCAAACGCTGTAATGACATGATGAACCTGGGACGCCTGCAGGGTTACGAGGTAGACTACCTGACCTTTGACCCATCAACTCTCACCAGGTTTACATGGATGCAGAGATGACATAGGGATTACATTGACATGCACAGGGGTCATCCCTATTTCATAGATGCTACATAAGCAGTCATAAAGGCTACATACGAACTCAGAGACTACATAAGAAATCATAGAGGCTACATAAGCAGTCATATATCCTACATAAGCAGTCATAGAGGTGACTTTAGCAGTAATAGCGCTGTATAAACCTCCTCAGGGGAAGCTGACGAGCCAGGGCAAGCTGCTGCAGCAGGAGACCTTCTGTGTGTGGGAGCAGGACGGAGGAGTTCTTTCCCGCAGTAAAGACAGACGCGTCTTCCTCTTCGAGCAGATCATCATCTTCAGCGAGCTGCTCCGTAAAGGCTCCTCCACACCTGGCTATCAGTACAAGAAGAGCATCAAGGTGTGGAACATGTGTGAGTGGAAGAAGAGTGTGGGTTGGTGTGAATGTATATGTGTGTGTGTGTGTGCAAGTGTGAGTTTGTTCTCTGTGTTTAACTGTGTGTGTGTGTGTGTGTGTGTGTGTGTGTGTGTGTGTGTGTGTGTGTGTGTGTGTGTGTGTGTGTGTGTGTGTGTGTGTGTGTGTGTGTGTGTGTGTGTGTGTGTAGGTGAGCTACCTGGCCATGCAGGAGTGTGTGGAGGGGGAACCCTGTAAGTTTGTTCTGTCATCCCGGGGGTCCGCAGAGCGTTTCACCCTGCAGGCAGCCAGCCCCTCTGTCAAACAGCTGTGGGTCTCACACATCACTGAGCTACTGGACACACAGAGCAACTTCCTGTCTGGTAAGAAACTGTAGGACCACTTTATGACTGCCTATGACAGATGTTATAATGTCTTATGGAACTGCTATAAAGGATTTATGAATGCATGTATAAGGGGGTTAAGTGTTACCCTACTCTTCACCACAGCCCTATTTCAGCGGATCTTTACCTGGTGATTACTGACAAATTATGTGGTAAAAGAGTGTGTGTGTGTGTGTGTTTGTGTGTGTGTGTTTGTGTGTGTGTGTTTGTGTGTGTGCAGCTCTGCAGTCTCCTATAGAGTACCAGAGGAAGGAGGGTGGGGGGACAAACCTCCTCACCCGACCCCCCTCGGGCTTCGGCCCCAAAGCATTGGGCCGACCCCCCTCTGTGCCCCCCACCCCTAACGGACACAACACACACACACAGGCAGACGGCGAGGCGCAGGACGACGAGGTGAGATGAGATTAAATCAGCTTTCATACTGTGTATGTTACGAAATGGGTATCAACAACATGTAGATACTGACCTTGGTGACTCATTATGTCTATGCAGTGTGTTTAACAAGTGTTTTCTACCTGTGTGTGTGTGTGTGTGTGTGTGTGTGTGTGTGTGTGTGTGTGTGTGTGTGTGTGTGTGTGTGTGTGTGTGGAAGCTGGTGCTGGTGATCCAGGACTTCAGTGCGGTGCGTGAGGATGAGATCACGGTACTTCGCGGGGAACGGGTCCAGATTCTGGCGTCCAACCAACATAGCCAGTGTCTGGTCTACCGACCAGCCAACACAGAGTCTCCACCTGCAGAGGGCTGGGTGCCGCGAAGCGTCCTGTTCAACCACTAACTACCAGTTACAACCAGTCAGAACCAGTTTAGAACCGGTTAGAACCAGTTATAAACAGTTACACACAAACAGGATGCCTTCCCCATAACCTGTTACGGCCCAGTTACACTTCACTGATGCCAGTAAGACCCAGTACCAATCACACACATCTGTCAACTTATTAGTTACTGGTCCCAAATAGTTACACATAGTTTAAACTAGTTACATCAGTTACATACAGTCTGCTGCCCCAGTTAAACCAATCACACACACGTAGCAAACATCCTCAACAACCGGTAGCAACCATGAACACTAGTGACCAACTACTGTAGTTCCTCACACTGGTGAAAAGAGGCCAGAGAGCTGCAGGTCCAGACAGAGGGATTTGAGGTGAATGGACACACAGCATGCCTATGGAACATCACAACTGATGAGGTCCAACTGATGAGGTCACCAAGGGCTGCTGCCTTTGGAACATCCAAACTGATGAGGCCACCAAGGGCTGTTGCCTTTGGAACATCCAAACTGATGATGTCACTAAGGGCTGCTGCCTTTGGAACATCCCAACTGATGAGGTCACTAAGGGCTGCTGCCAACTGATGAGGTCACCAAGGGCTGCTGTCTTTGGAACATACCAACTGATGAGGTCACTAAGGGCCGCTGCCAACTGATGAGGTCACCAAGGGCTGCTGCCTTTGGAACATCCAAACTGATGAGGTCACTAAGGGCTGCTGCCTTTGGAACATCCCAACTGATGAGGTCACTAAGGGCTGTTGCCTTTGGAACATCCAAACTGATGATGTCACTAAGGGCTGCTGTCTTTGGAACATCCCAACTGATGAGGTCACCAAGGGCTGCTGCCTTTGGAACATCCAAACTGATGAGGTCACTGAGGGCTGCTGCCAACTGATGAGGTCACTAAGGGCTGCTGCCTTTGGAACATCCAAACTGATGATGTCACTAAAGGCTGCTGCCTTTGGAACATCCCAACTGATGAGGTCACCAAGGGCTGCTGCCTTTGGAACATCCAAACTGATGAGGTCACTAAGGGCTGCTGCCTTTGGAACATCCAAACTGATGAGGTCACTGAGGGCTGCTGCCAACTGATGAGGTCACTAAGGGCTGCTGCCTTTGGAACATCCAAACTGATGATGTCACTAAAGGCTGCTGCCTTTGGAACATCCAAACGGATGAGGTCACTAAGGGCTGCTGCCTTTGGAACATCCAAACTGATGATGTCACTAAGGGCTGCTGCCTTTGGAACATCCGAACTGATGATGTCACTAAGGGCTTCTGCCTCAGTCATTCCCGAACTCTGTAATTCTAGAATAAAACAACACTGAGAACAGCTGTCAGAGACAGTGTCTCCCACTTCATTAAGGAACCAGACTCAAGTGGAGGGTCAAAGGTAAAATATGTCGGCCAACAAGATCTGCTGGAGACAAGCAAGAAATGAAACTGTAATAATGGTTGTTTTTACATATCGGTGAAAAAACATAGTGTCAGCACGTGATGTTTCTGCTTTCATGGCGTGGGGATCAAAAGAAATGGACTGAACCCTCACCCACCCACCCCAACCCATGACCCCAGTGAGGTGACATCATTTCCTGTTTGTTAATATGTGTAAAAGAAAGCGAAAGTCTCACCACGTAAATAGAGCATTATGAAGTATATATAGTTCTTATATGATTATTATATTCTGTTTTTCACCTGAATAGAAAACAGAGAGAAGAGAAGTATTGTTACGTTAATGTCTGTATGTGTGTGTGTGTGTGTGTGCGTGTTTGCACGTGTGTGTGCGTGCGTTTGTGTACGAGTGCTTGCATGTATGGTTTGTGCGTGCGTGCGTGCGTGTGTGTGTGTGTGTGTGTGTTGGTGATCCTTTGGGTTCTGTTTGTATTGAATAGAAACCCCTGTGTTCTCTGTGTTTTTTCACTGATCAATCCCTGTTCAATTCCTGTGTCCCTTTGATGTGGTTTCCTGTTCCTGTAGAGCTGCTGTTGGGCAGTGTGAAGGACTCAAGTGTGCATCCTCATACTTTTAAATGTAACCCAGAGTTTGAACTGTGATATTATGCATTCTTTGGAAAATATGTAAATAGTATTTTACAGACATGTACATGATTTAACAGGGCCAAAGGGAGCTGGGGAACACGTCAGTCCAACTCCTTCATATTAAATAGAAACCTTGCCGCCATATTGGATTTTCAGGTTTTAACTAACTGCTGAACTAGTTAACCCTTCAACTCTCCCCTGCTCAGGGTAAAAGTTGCCCTTCAGCACAGATCTAGGATCAGGTTACTCTCTCACCTATCTGACCTTAACCTTGAGGAGAAACACTAAACTGACTCTAGGTCAGTGTCTGGGGGTAACTTCTAACCCTGGTTTGTATCTGCAGTGGCAGCACTGCTGCCTATAGCTTCATATTACACAGGTTATACAGGCTCTGGGCAAAACTCAAAAGACATCATATTCCCCATGTAGTGCACTACTTTTGCCTGAAGGAGTGCACTATATGGGGAGTAGAGTGTGATTTGGGACCTAACCCCTCTTAGCCATACAGGTTATTACACAGTGATGTGTACATACAAAATGGCTGCTATCTCACCTCTATGAGTTCTGTATGGTGGTTTGTAATAAAGACCATTTTTCATCTCTGAAATGGAACATGTGTATGTAGTCGATACTAATACTGTAGTCTGTCTGTATCTGTCTGTCGTTATGAAGGCACCGATGCATAGTGTCAAAGGTCACACAAATGGGTTCTTTGCCAGTGAAATGGGGATAGCTATTTGCACATGAACTCAGATGACCACGGCAGAGAGGGTGGAAAACGTTTCTACATGTAAATACATTAGCTGGCTTCTTAAGTAGCTGAATGTCCTCACCATGTGACAAAATGGCACATTTGTCCAAAAATCACTTTATTTCAAAGGAGTACTGCACTGAATGTGATCACGTGGTTCTCCGTAGCTAGCTTGGCGGTTGTGAATATGCTAAACTAGCGTGATAAGGCCTTTCTATAGGAACCTTGTTGTGTCTCTTCATATACAGTATGATGTACACTCTTTGACTACAGTCTTCCTCCATTAACACATACAGGTTTCTACATACTTCCTCATTAAAACACACAGGATTCTACATACTTCCTCTATTAACACACACAGGATTCTACATACTTCCTCTATTAACACACACAGGATTCTACATACTTCCTCTATTAACACACACAGGTTTCTACATACTTCCTCTATTAACACACACAGGATTCTACATACTTCCTCTATTAACACACACAGGATTCTACATACTTCCTCTATTAACACACACAGGATTCTACATACTTCCTATATTAACACAAACAGGATTCTACATACTTCCTCTATTAACACAAACAGGATTCTACATACTTCCTCCTCATTAAAACACACAGGATTCTGCTATACTTCCCTCATTAAAACACACAGGATTCTACATACTTCCCTCATTAAAACACACAGGAGTCTACATACTTCCTCCATTAACACACACAGGATTCTACATAGTTCACTCATTAAAACACACAGGAATCTACATACTTCCTCCATTAACACACACAGGATTCTACATACTTCCTCTCTCATTAAAACACACAGGATTCTACATACTTCCTCTATTAACACACACAGGATTCTACATACTTCCTCCCTCATTAAAACACACAGGATTCTACATACTTCCCTCATTAAAACACACAGGATTCTACATACTTCCTCCATTAACACACACAGGATTCTACATACTTCCTCCCTCATTAACACACACGGGATTCTACATACTTCCTACATTAACACACACGGGATTCTACATACTTCCTCCCTCATTAACACACACGGGATTCTACATACTTCCTCATTAACACACACAGGATTCTACATACTTCCTCCCTCATTAAAACACACAGGATTCTACATACTTCCTCTATTAACACACACAGGATTCTACATACTTCCTCTATTAACACACACAGGATTCTACATACTTCCTCTATTAACACACACAGGATTCTACATACTTCCTATATTAACACAAACAGGATTCTACATACTTCCTCTATTAACACAAACAGGATTCTACATACTTCCTCCCTCATTAAAACACACAGGATTCTACATACTTCCCTCATTAAAACACACAGGATTCTACATACTTCCCTCATTAAAACACACAGGAGTCTACATACTTCCTCCATTAACACACACAGGATTCTACATAGTTCACTCATTAAAACACACAGGAATCTACATACTTCCTCCATTAACACACACAGGATTCTACATACTCCTCTCTCATTAAACACACACAGGATTCTACATACTTCCTCTATTAACACACACAGGATTCTACATACTTCCTCCCTCATTAAAACACACAGGATTCTACATACTTCCCTCATTAAAACACACAGGATTCTACATACTTCCTCCATTAACACACACAGGATTCTACATACTTCCTCCCTCATTAACACACACGGGATTCTACATACTTCCTACATTAACACACACGGGATTCTACATACTTCCTCCCTCATTAACACACACGGGATTCTACATACTTCCTCATTAACACACACAGGATTCTACATACTTCCTCCCTCATTAAAACACACAGGATTCTACATACTTCCTCCCTCATTAACACACACGGGATTCTACATACTTCCTCCCTCATTAACACACACGGGATTCTACATACTTCCTCATTAACACACACGGGATTCTACATACTTCCTCATTAACACACACAGGATTCTACATACTTCCTCCCTCATTAAAACACACAGGATTCTACGTACTTCCTCCATTAACACACACAGGATTCTACATACTTCCTCATTAACACACACAGGATTCTACATACTTCCTCCATTAACACATACAGGATTCTACATACTTCCTCCCTCATTAAAACACACAGGATTCTACGTACTTCCTCCATTAACACACACAGGATTCTACATACTTCCTCCATTAACACACACAGGATTCTACATACTTCCTCATTAACACACACAGGATTCTACATACTTCCTCATTAACACATACAGGATTCTACATACTTCCTCATTAACACACACAGGATTCTACATACTTCCTCATTAACACACACAGGATTCTACATACTTCCTCATTAACACATACAGGATTCTGCATTCAGACCCTTTTGCTTTTTCTACATTTTGTTACTTTACAGCCTTATTCTAAAATGGATTAAATATATTTGTTTCTCATCCATCTACACACAATACCCCATAAAGCAAAAACAGCTTATTTGAAATGTTTGCAAATGTATTATAAACGAAAAACTAATATCACATTTACATAAGTATTCAGACCCTTTACCCAGTACTTTGTTGAAGCACCTTTGGCAGCGATTACGGCCTCGGGTCTTCTTGGGCATGACACTACAAGCTTGGCACACCTGTATTTGGGAAGTTTCTCCCCTTCTTCTCTGCAGGTCCTCTCAAGCTCTGTCAGGTTGGATGGGGAGCGTCGCTGCACAGCTATTTTCAGGGCTCTCCAGAAATGTTCGATTGGGTTCAAGTCAGGGTTCTGGCTGGGTCACTCAAGGACATTCAGAGACTTCTCCAGAAGCCACTTCTGTGTTGTCTTGGCTGTGTGCTTAGGGTCATTGTCCTGTTGGAAGATGAACCTTTGTCCCAGTTTGAGGTCCTGAGCGCTCTGGAGCAGGTTTTCATCTCCCAGTCCCTGCCGCTGAAAAACACCCCCACAGCATGATGCTGCCACCATCATGCTTCACCATAAGGATGGTGCCAGGTTTCCTCCAGACGTGACTCTTGGCATTCAGGCCAAAGAGTTCAATCGTGGTTTCATCAGACCAGATAATCTTGTTTCTCAAGGTCTGAGAGTCCTTTAGGTGCCTTTTGGCAAACTCCAAGCGGGCATCACGTGCCTTTTACTGAGAAGTGTTTTCCATCTGGCCACTCTACCATAAAAGCCTGATTGGTGGAGTGATGCAGAGATAGTTGTCCTTCTGGAAGGTTCTCCCATCTCAGCAGAGGAACTCTGGAGCTCTGTCAGATTGACCATCTGGTTCTTGATCACCTCCCTGACCAAGGCCCTTCTCCCCTGATTGCTCAGTTTGGCCGGGCGGCCAGCTCTAGGAAGAGTCTTGTTGGTTCCAAACTTCTTACATTTAAGAATGATGGAGGACACTGTGTTCTTGGGGACATTCAATGCTGCATAATCTTTTTGGTACCCTTCCCCTGATCTGTGACTTCACAGAATCCTGTCTCGGACAATTCCTTCGACTTCATGGCTTGGTTTTTGCTCTGACATGCACTGTCAACTGTGGGATCTTATATAGACAGGTGTGTGCCATTCCAAATCATGCCCAATCAATTGAATTTACCACATGTGGACTCCAATCAAGTTGTAGAAACATCTCAATTATGATCAATGGAAACAAGATGCACCTGAGCTCAATTTCTCATAGCAAAGGGTCTGAATACTTATGTAAATAAGGCATTTCTGTTTTTTATTTTGAATAGATTTGCAAAAATTTCTAAAAACCTATTTTCGCTTTGTCTTTATGGGGTATTGTGTGTAGATTGATGAGGGGGGAAGTATTTAATACATTTTAAATTCACTGAACTTCCTCCATTAACACACACAGAATTCTACAGAATTACTTCCTTAATACAGACAGGATTCTACAGAATTCTTACATTAATACAGACAGGATTCCATAGAATTACTCCATTAATACATACAGGATTCTACAGAATTCTTGTATTAACACAAACAGAATTCCACAGAATTTCTCCTTTAGCACACATGACCACTTCACAGTGTGTGTGTGTGTGTGTGTGTGTGTGTGTGTGTGTGTGTGTGTGTGTGTGTGTGTGTGTGTGTGTGTGTGTGTGTGTGTGTGTGTGTGTGTGTGTGTGTGTGTGTGTGTGTACATGTGTGTACGTGTGTGTATACGTGTGTGTATACGTGTGTGTATACGTGTATACGTGTCAATGCCAGCATGCCCTTCTGGGTGTTAGTAGATCATTGGGTATGATCCTGCCCTTATAAGGTAGTTTAACCCATAGGGGTGATAGCAACACCTATGCAGGTATAAAAAGGAACGGTAACACTTTACTTAACACTCACTGTCATACAACAGCTGACATAACTTGTCATAACACTGTCATGACCCATATATTTACACATGTTGTGATATATATTGTGTTATTTTATGGCTGAGTACGGCACCTACATAAGTGTCAAACCCCACATTTATTCAAATGAGTTTTTTCCCTGCCAAGAAGTTCCCTTTCGTTTGAAAATGTGTTTCTTAAATCCATTGTTGTTGTTGTTATGAATTCTTTACAGTCATGGTTTTTTCATCATATTTTAAATCACTTGTAGAAAATACACTTTATGACACTGTCATGAAGCATTATGATCATCATAATCATATCAGCCAGATAGGCCTCTCACGTACATGCTCTTATGTCAGTCATCAGTCAAAAAGAGGGTGTCTTGTCCTGCTCCTGAAATCTGCTCCTACATTCATCCCAGTCATCAGCTACAGATCATTGGGGCAGGTGGTCAATAAAAAACCTACAATTATATGACATAAACATACTGTTCACACATAGGCTGTGGTGTAATGGAATTTTGTGTGGGAAAACATTCCATAGAGGGTAGGGCCTAGGGGTTGTTTTTGGACGGGCCATAGAGGGTAGGGCCTAGGGGTTGTTTCTGGACGCGGCCATAGAGGGTAGGGCCTAGGGGTTGTTTCTGGACGTGGCCATAGTAGTAAGACCTGGGCTGGTATTCATGAAGCCTCTCAGGTTAAATGCTGATCCATTCATTATATTCTAAAAAGTCAAACTGATCCTAGATCAGTACTCATACACTGGGACACAATGGATATGGGACCTAAGTTCTGACCACCACAGGGGGGAGCTAGAGTCCACTAAATAAAGTCAGGCTCTGTACCAATACTTACAGATGCATCCTTCCTTCCTTCCCAGAGGTAATCCCTGATTGGTAGGTAGATAAGTGAGTGTGGAGAGGGAAGGAAGGAAAAAAAGAAGCAATGTCAGTCAGGAGCGAGGGGCGGCCCACCCAGGCTTTATACAAATATTGGTGTGAGTTCCTTCCCTACTGTATAGTAATCATCATATATATAAACTCCCCTATGTATTTATTTGGACAGTGAAGCTTAAACTTTACATTTGTCTTTATACTCCAGCATTTGGGATTTGAGATCAGATGTTTTATACGAGGCGACAGTACATAATGTCACCTTTTATTTGAGAGTTTTTCATACATATCTGTTCACCATTTAGATACAGTTGAAGTCGGAAGTTTACATACGCTTAGGTTGGAGTCACTCGTTTTTTCAACCACTCCACAAATTTCTTGTTAACAAACTATAGTTTTGGCAAGTCAGTTAGGACATCTACTTTGTGCATGACACGAGTAATTTTTCCAACAATTGTTTACAGACAGATTATTTCACTTATTATTCACTGTATCACAATTCTAGTGGGTCAGAAGTTTACATACACTAAGTTGACTGTGCCTTTAATTAGCTTGGAAAATTCCAGAAAATGGCTTTAAAAGCTTCTGATAGGCTAAATGACACCATTTGAGTCAATTAGAGGTCTACCTGTGGATGTATTTCAAGGCCTACTGTCAAACTCAGTGCCTCTTTGCTTGATATCATGGAAATCAGCCAAGACCTCAGAAAAAAATTGTAGACCTCCACAAGTCTGGTTCATCCTTGGGAGAAATTTCCAAACGCCTGAAGGTACCACGTTCATCTGTACAAATAATAGTACGCAAGTATAAACACCATGGCACCACGCAGCCAACACACCGCTCAGGAAGGAGACGCATTCTGTCTCCTAGAGATTAACGTACTTTGGTGTGAAAAGTGCAAATCAATCCCAGAACAACAGCAAAGGACCTTGTGAAGATGCTGGAGGAAACAGGTGCAAATGTATCTATCTCCACAGTAAAACGAGTCCTATATCGACATAACCTGAAAGGCTGCTCAGCAAGGAAGAAGCCACTGCTCCAAAACCGCCATAAAAAAGCCAGACTACGGTTTGCAACTGCACATGGGGACAAAGATCATACTTTTTGGAGAAATGTCCTCTGGTCTGATGAAACAAATAGAACTGTTTGGCCACAATGACCATCGTTATGTTTGGAGGAAATGGGGGGAGGCTTGCAAGCCGAAGAACACCATCCCAACCGTGAAGCACGGGGGGTGGCAGCATCATGTTGTGGGGGTGCTTTGCTGCAGGAGGCAGCAAAATAGATGGCATCATGAGGTAGAAAGATTATGTGGATATATTGAAGCAACATCTCAAGACATCAGTCAGGAAGTTAACGCTTGGTCGCAAATGGGTCTTCCAAATGGACAATGACCCCAAACATACTTCCAAAGTAGTGGCAGAATGGCTTAAGGACAACAAAGTCAAGGTATTGGAGTGGCCATCACAAAGCCCTGACCTCAATTCTATAGAAAATTTGTGGGCAGAACTGAAAAGCGTGTGCGAGCAAGGAGGCCTACAAACCCGACTCCTGTTACACCAGCTCTGTCAGGAGGAATGGGCCAAAATTCACCCAACTTATTGTGGGAAGCTTGTGGAAGGCTACCCGAAATGTAAGACCCAAGTTAAACAATTTAAAGGCAATGCTACCAAATACTAATTGAGTGTATGTAAACTTCTGACCCACTGGGAATGTGATTAAATAAATTGTTATGAATAAATTCATATGATTTATGTTTAATGACTAAATTATTATGTTTAAAATAATATGTTTAAGTAATTACTAAGAATGTTATTTTCCTGTAAATATATGTAATAGGTGTTAGAGGAATAGGTCTAGAACTTTTTAGGAGACTAAGACATCGTGTTACTATTTTGCAACCTAAGCAGGATGGAGTTGAGATAATAGGAAAACTGTTGACAGACTATTTATAACGGGACCCTATAACAGGAAACGGTTTCTTCACCCAGGGAGGGGAGAAACGGTCATAAAGCTGGTAGAAGTGATAAGATGTAAGTTGTAAAACGCAGCCCATCTAAAGTGGGTTGGAGTTAAATTGTATGTATATATAAAGGACTGTGTTCTTATTGTGATTTAGAATTCTCGGTGAATAAACATTTGACATAATGATCTCTGCAGCTGGGTCTCTGTCAGTTTCATCTTAACCAAAGCTTTACGACTCTTGGGTTACAGACAGAGTAGGTCAATTAAAGTTCAGTTTGTGAACATTGAGAACAAAATTTCTATAACATAAATAAAAGCTGAAATCATTCTCTACAATTATTCTGACATTTCACATTCTTAAAATAAAGTGGTGATCCTAACTGACCTAAGACAGGGAATTTTTACTAGGATTAAATGTCAGGAATTGTGAAACTGAGTTTAATTGTATTTGGCTAAGGTGTATGTAAACTTCCGACTTCAACTCTGTTTGCCCTTTATGTATCTAGTCCCCCCATTTGAAGGTGTCAAAAGTATTTGGACAAATTCACTTATAGTGTAAATTGAGTCAACAGTTTAGTATTGGTCCCATATTCACAATAGCTTGTGACTCTACAAACTTGTTGGATGCGTTTGCAGTTTGTTTTGGATTATGTGTTTCGGATTAGGCCGTCATTGTAAATAACAATTTGTTCTCAACTCACTTGCCTAGATAAATAAAGGTTAAATAAATACATTATAATTTTTTTTATCTAGTCTCCCTATTTGAATGTGTCATAAGTATTAAGTATTAAATTGAGTCTAAAGGTTAGTATTCCTATATTCCTGGCACGCATTTACTACATCAAGCTTGTGACTACATTTGGATGCATTTGCGTTTCGGATTATGTTGAGCCCCGTAGAAATGAATGGTACATAATGTATTGTGTCATTCTTTACTGTAAATAAGAATAGAATATACTTCTAAACAATTCTACATTCATGTGAATGCTACCATGATTAGGGATAATCATGAATGAATTGTGAATAATGATGAGTGAGAAAGTTACAGCTGCACAAAGATCATGCCTCCAAAACATACTAACCTCTCAGCATTACCAATAACAGGGGAGGTTAGCATTTTTGGGGGGGTGTGATATTTATGCCTCATTATTCACGATTCATTCATGATTATCCATAATCATGGTAGCATCATGTAGAAGTGTTTAGAAACATATTATATTCTTATTTACAATAAAAGTGACTCCAAAATTACGCAATACATGATCTAAAATGTATTTCTACTGGGCACAACATTTTTCATTTAACCAGGCAAGTCAGTTAAGAACAAATTCTTATCTACAATGATGGCCTACCCCGGCCAAAGCTGGGCCAATTGTGCACCGCCCTATGGGACTCCCAATCACAGCCAGATGTGATACCAGGGACTGTAGTGATGCATCTTGCACTGAGATGCAGTGCCTTAGACCACTGCGCCACTCGGGAGCCCATAAAGTGCATTCCCAGCATTCATAGGGGAGTGTATGACATGATTAGGTTTGGCCTGCTATATTCAAATACCTTTGAAAAGCTTCCTTCCAACCTGGGGAAAAAACACTGTAAAACAATTCTGAGCCCACGTCAACGGCCAGAGGATTAATTCATAAACCTCATGGAAATAGGTGACATAATGATTACAATGGTGTAGGGGGTTATATCTATATCTCTCTCTCACACAACACACCCACCTCCCTGAGGCATGTAAGTTAAACATCTTTCCATCCTCTTCCCTCTGTTTCCAACCGACCAACCTTATCAGCTCTATCTGTTAAAGAGGAAATGCCTACGGGCGGCAAGTAGCCTAGTGGTTAGAGCGTTGGACTTGTAACCGGAGGGTTGCAAGGTCGAATCCCCGAGCTGACAAGGAAAAAATATATCGTTCTGCCCCTGAACAAGGCAGTTAACCCACTGTTTCCCGGGCGACGTGGATGTCGATTAAGGCAGCCCACCTCTCTGATTCAGAGGGGTTGGGTTAAATGCGGAAGACACATTTCGGTTGAAGGCATTCGGTTGTACAACTGACAAATAATGGTGACTTTGAAAAAAAGGTTTTGTCTAGAAGGGATAGAACTTTGGTCAAAATTGACTTTTTGTAGCAGGGTTAAGAGAACGTATGCAGCAGGTGAGAGTAATAGTTGTGTTTTGGAGAAACGACCGGGCAGGAGACGGGAGTACAGTTAGTCTCGTTAGTCAAAAACCTCTCGTGCTCTACAGCCCCCCGGTCCAATAGTGCGCATGTGCATTTCCTATTAGGTGTAGTAACATAACACTGCCGTAATACATTACTGCTTAGTAACAGCATAGTAACTAATGTAAACAGATGTAGATCACAGATACTACAGTTAGGAAGTAACGTAGCAGGTTAGGATATTTAGGTTAAGGGAAAGGGTTAGCTTAAATGCCCCCCCCCAAAAAAAATATATATACTTTTGACGGCAAATTGGACAAAAGGTGTACCATGAAAAAGTGACGTTTGTGTACGAAGCTCTTCAGACAGGACCGGAACACCTAAAATGGAGTAGAACAACCCAACTCCTCCTCCTCTCGCCCCGCCCCTCTCGGATCCTGGCCAATTCCATCGCGAGGGAGTTGTAGAAATTAATTTAGAAGTTGCCCGTAGGCACAGATCTAGGTTCAGTTTACCCTCCCCCCAAATCCTAACCCCCAACCAAATACTGACCTTAGATCAGCGTCTAGGGTTCATATAGTCCTGCAGCAGGTGTATCCGGGAAGAGTCAAACCCCCAACCCTTCTCAGGTGTCTCGGTGTTACACCACCTATAAATCCAGGACGCTGGCTCGAGCAGGGTCTGAAGGCTGGACCCACCCTTGAGAGAGAGGACGTCACGGCTCTGTCTGTTCTGACCAACAAGGCATCTTCATCGCCAGCTGTGCACCTTCAATGCAGGTGAGTCTTATAGGATAGGCTATATATGTTGCCCAAAGGTTTTCTCTTCACAATCTGCTTTATGAAATACCTTCATGCTAAATAAAATCATCTGAAGCATCGAATAAACAGCTTTTGGTCAGCATCAACTCAACTTAATTTGATTTATTTTAGGATACCGGTTTTAGGATACAATGACAACTCCATAACTCAATCTCTGGACTTTCCCATGGAGTCTATTCTGTCTGTGTTTGCGAAAATGTTGTCCCTCTCGAGAAGGTGAGCACCGTTTCCAAATGGAGAGAGATCTGCACCTGCCTCACGCTGAGCCACGCGCACAATACATGATGAGGATGACGTTTTGTTCGTTCGGCTCGCGTTAAGCAGGTGCAGGATTACTACGTGAAAACAAAGCAACAACAAAAAACAAAGCAGACGGGAAATGTGATAAAGTTGAAATAAATGTGAACATCATTTGAAAAGGCGCTATAAGCATGTAATCCATCGACCACTCATTTGAGATTAGCCGTCTCTACAATATTCCTGTAGGAACAAATAATTGGATCATAGCGTAAGCATAGAGGCCTGTATAGCAGTTGCATAGACATGCAAAGAAAAACTCTGAAATGACGTTTTCTACTTTTTTCTTTGTGTTGAGCAGGTGGGCACTATCTGCATGGAAAGCGGAGTTCTAATGGCCGTTGCGTGCCTGTTCATTATTTAGTAAATATTGACATTGACTTTTCTCTCGCGGGCAGAGAGACGAGGACCGGGGACGTATGCTACCACGGAGATCCGAGTCCCGTCCAACAGTGTGGGTGAAATGGCACAGTAATAGTAGGGTAGTCTGATGGAGGAATCGGTTAAACATTAACGGGCCGTGAATGCGGCCTGGCGGACACAGTGGAGAGCTCTCCAACCGGACCAATTGTCTGAAAACGAACTACGTTTAATAAAGTCTAATACAATGTATTTCAATTAAGATGAATAACAGGCCTATAATGACACACACACACACACACAGGTCAAGAGGGTCTTGGTGGAGCTTGTGTGCGTGCTGTGCGTGCACATTGGTAGGTGCTATTGCTGCCTGAGGGGTGTGTGCTTTTAACAGACAGTCAAATGTGTCACAAATGAAACATTCAAACACCCTGGGAGATCCTGATTGTCAAAAAGGTTTGTTCCATGTTTTTGATTGGCCCTCAGGATTTCTCTTATCTATCTCATATAAGGGCCAATCAAAAACTCTGTCTCTCTGTCTCACTCTCTCTCTCTCACTCTCTCACACCGTCTGTCCAAGTTTGGGTGGCAGGAGTGTTTTTCACATTTGCTCTTTAGGAAGATTAGTTTCCAGGCTAACATGTGGTTGCTTGGTAACGGGTGGTGCAGGTCATTTCCACCTCTGCTCACTATTCAAACAGCCTGACCTTACAGGGGAGAAGGACAACACTCACACAACGCTAAAACAACACTCACACAACGCTGAAACACTTAAACAACATAAAACACCTTCGCTCAAAATGATAACAACACTGTGTGTGTGTGTATGTGTGTGCCCAGATGTTATCAGCCCAGGTCATGCAAATGATGCATTTGCCAGTGAAATTGGACTAACTGCTATAGAGGGTGAAGGACTGAAGGTTTTAAGTGTTGAGGGATTAGTTAAATAGTTCTGTTAGTTAACGTCTCGCACACACAAACACACACACACTGTGTCTCCTTTTAGGACCACTAGGTGGAGGCATCTGCTCATAGATACAGAGCACCTAGCATTCCATGACAAATATTCAAATTCTTACCAGAAGTGGCCTTTGTTGTCAACATGGCAGTCTTTATAATGACTGTAGGCTATTAATGAAACAAGGTTTTCCAATCTGTGTGAAGGCCCATCGCTGTGCTACATACAGTATGTGTTTTCTATGAGTCTGGGGGGCATATTCATAAAGCTGCTCCAAGGCCCAGTGCAGTCAAACATGTGATTTACCTGTGTTTTATAGATATTTACACACTATGAGGTTGGAATAATACTGTGAAATTGTGAAGATTATGATAATGCCCTTTTAGTGTAAGCTATTTGAAAAGACTTCCAGAAATTTCAGCCTGTTTTGGTGGGATGGAGTTTCGGCCAGCCTGGTGACATCCCAAGGGGGTAATTTAGTTAATAGACCAATAAGAAAGAGAGTTCCAAACCTTTCTGCCAATAACAGCTAGTTTTCAGTTTACCCTCACCACTCAGACCACTCTCAGACAGTCCTAGCTACATTTTTCCTTGAAGAATTGCTCTTTGCTAAGAAGCTATTTTAGTTTATCTTTGACCATTTTAATTGAAAACAATCACAGAAAGGTAGTTCATTTTTACCCAGAAATGATTTGATATTGAGATTAAAACAGCTGCATTGGACCTTTAAAGATGGAGTGTTGATCTAGGATGAGTTTTGCCTTATCAGATCATATTGAATCCACTGATCCTGGATCAGCACTTCTACTCTGAGATAGTTTGTGAATAAGGCCTCTGACCTCCTCTCAGAAGTAGATCTGTTATAATGATGAAAGCTGAATGTGTCCAGTTTCTTCTGTGTCTAACATGCTCAATGGGCCACACTGGTTAACTTAACTGTCCAGTGTTAACTGTCCAGTGTTAACTGTCACATTCTGTTAATTCATACCCAAATAATGTTGTTGACTCATCCTATACTCGTATTTGTGGCCAAAGCATAAATTGTAGGAAAAAAAAACACTTTAAAAATCCCACCTCAAACTTGTATCTCAAACAGACTGGTTTAATTGCTATTTCCACATAGAGGATGATGTCATCCTCCTGAGGAGGATGACCGGTATATGGCCACACCGTTCTGTTGTTGGGGTACACCCACACCATTCCTACACAGAAAAGCTGATTTTGAACATAATTAATTACCATTTTTGAGGAAGGAAAACTATTTCACTCATATTGTCATTAATTATAGGTCATATTTCATAGAAATCTAGAAACACTGGCTAGTTAGTCTCTTTTAGGCCTATGCTCTGTTATTGTAAGGAGTCATCTGTTATGCACCTTTGGGATGCAATGAATTGTAAGACATTGTAACAATAAAAGTATAATACCTTAGAATCTCTCTGTGTGTGTGTGTGTGTGTGTGTAAGCCTACATTATGAGCACAGGAGATATGTTCATCTTTACCATAAGTCACCTCTGTAGTAGGCTAATAATTCAACATTGATTCTCTCTCTCTCTCCTCTCTCTTCCCTACCCTCTGCAACCTGCTGCCTCCACGGCGTCTCCATGGTAACCCGTGTTCCGTAAGCTGGTGCTGATGGTGTGAAGTTGCATAACCGGTTTTCCGCCATAATAGACACAAAAAGTAGCCCACATCACGTCAAAGAAACTGAAATTGTTTTTGCACCTATGGAGATTAAAGAATAGGCCAATAATAGCCGCCCAACAAAATGATTGGGAATAAAATAGGCTAAATGAATAAGCGTGCCTCTTTGGGAGATGAGGAGTAGCCTATGTACAGGCTAATACATCCAAACCATTAGCATTATTTTAACACATATGGGATGAGTTTGAGGAGGTTTAGAGATTACAACTTTTGGATCTTTTCTGTCTTTTTGCTTCATGGCCATGTGAGCTGGTGTAAAGTCTCTCTCGCTCTCTCTTTCTCCCTCCTCTCTCTGTCTCTCTTTCTCCCTCCTCTCTCTGTCTGTCTTTCTCCCTCCTCTCTCTGTCTGTCTTTCTTATCCCCATTGCTGTCTCGGTTGTTGCCTTGGAGACTGAACGGGAATGCAGCAGCGGCTTGAGAGCAAATGTTGAATTCCACCAGCCCCCGGCTCGCGCCTCCGCAGCATCTCCCCTCCTCTATTCTCCTTCTTCACAGCGCCACTTCTATCAGACTGCAGCAAAACTCATCCAATCACCTGCTTGGAAAACTGCACCACGTGGTCCGTCTTCCTTTATTCACAAATTCTGGAGGTTCTAGCTCTGCGCTCGAGCTGATGAGTCATGATAGAATGGCAACACACACGCACAGATGGAGATAGTGATGAGGAGGAGAAGAAGGAGGTGGTGTTGATGATGATGGAGATGATGACGATGATAAAAAAAGATGATAAGGGTGAAGATGAGATCACTGTTAAACTCCAGTAGGCTACATTATCACACTCCCATGCAGCGCGGTTTCAGCACCACTCGTTTTCAGCACCATGGACAGCGACAATAAGAAGGCCTTGCATTCATCCAAGGACCGCCTGCCGCTGAGATCACGACTCCGGTTTTTCTTTCCATTGAGCAATAGGTCTATAGATGTTCTAAATCTGAGTATGAACGCAGTGTTGACCTGCATGGCTTGATGGTCTATCTCATCTGAACTTTGATTGACTCGTGTTTGACCTATAGCCTCGCTGACCAGGCCATAACACAGCTCGGGACATTATGTGCCCACAGACATCAGTACCAGCCCGGCTGTTGCATGTTGCTTCACTGTAGTAGGCTATTGGCTATTGCTTGGTTTTCCAGAGTCGCAGGCTTATAATCAGTCATAGAGATGGTGTTACTCTGGGTCTAGTAAAACTAAAGCCGCCCTCTGATTATTACATACAGGACTAACTTTCAGCGTTCTTCATACTGCATGTTCCTGAGCACATTCATCACAAGGCAATTCAATTCAACATTGCTGGGAGGCACGGGGACCGTTTGTAACGAGTTATACTTGTATTTTTGAATGTACAATATATAAAACAGAACGTTTTATAATACCATTGTAACAGTTGCCACATGTTAACGGTAAAGAATCCCGTTGGTTTGAAGTGGTAAAATAGTACATTCAACGTTCAGAGGGGGTTGGGGGCGGACAGCGTCTCTCTCGCCACTGAGTCCAGTACCTTGGAGAGCACGGTGTCTTTTCCCTCTCACGAAACGAATATATACATTTTACCCCAAAACACTGACGCGCTATGAGCTATCACTTTAGTCCACCGTATAATAGCCTATCCATTTCTCAAAAGCCACAATAACCTAACAATCAGAATACTTTTTATACAGCATGCAGTAAAGTTAACTATAGCTATCCCTTTTAACCCAAAGTCCCGTGTAGTGTCCGTTAGATTCCCCGAGCTTTGATTGAACACCTGACACGACAGTTCGGTAACGGGGCGAGGTGAAGCTAGGCGTGTGACCGATTCCTCCAGATTCCACAGACTCAGGTTCCTGGTCAAATCCCCGTCGTGCGTTTGTCCGGTTCATCAAGCGTATACATTCAATCCCCGCTCAAGCAACCGGCGGGTGTATGGTTGGTGTCCGCGAACGTGTCCTAAACCAAATTCCTCTCTCTCTCCTCCCATCATCCAGTTATTAACGATCCAAATCGCTTATCCGTTTCCCGTCTTTCTCTTTCTCCTTCTTCTCCTTCTCCCTTGACCCTCCCTCGTTCTTCAGGTCCTGGAACACCTCGGTAAAGTAGTGCGGGTCTGCGTTTATCCTCAGCATTGGCCCGCTCATCCGGTCAATGAGACCAAGGGCCCGCTCCCAGAAGGCCTCTCGGCTGGACTCCACCAGGAACGGTTTGAGCGGGTAGGAGATCTCGTTGCCCATGTAGGAGTAGGCCAGGTACAGGCAGGTGAGGAAGGTCGCCTGCAGCTCGTACTCAGAGACCGTGTCTTCCTCCACGGCCTCTCGGCAGAGCAAGTAGACGAAGACCAGGTTAGCCGGGGTGATGAAGCCCTGGTCCTGCCAGCCCTGCACCAACAGAGCCCGGTCCACGTTACGGAACCACAGGATGACCTCATTGGCCGTGAGCTCTTTGAGCTTGAAGCAGCGGCGGCAGAGAAAGTCAGAGAGACACCTCAGGAGCTCGCCGGTGGACGCCTGGAGGACGAACAACACAAACCGTTAGGCTTAGGCTTTAACCCCCCACACACACACACACACACACGTTACCCACCTGCACCACCACCCTCCGAGGGGAGATGAATAAGCGTCCATTCTGGGTCTGCCGCCGGGTCTGGTCCGGTACTGTAGGAACAGGCACAGGAATTGGCCCGGGTTTGGGCCCTGTCGGTTTTCGGTCGAGTATTCCGTTGAACGGTTGTGATTTCTTGATGTTGTCGGTGTTGAGCTGGTCCACCAAGGGGTCGGATTTGGCCTGGCTGGCGTCGGGTTTGGGGTTCACCTTTTTGGCATTCTTCTTCTTGGCCGATGCGGCGACCAGCCGCTTCCACGTCAGAGCATGGAGCAGCACCGAGTGGCGCTTCTTTAGGCTCTTCTCCTGTGGTTTCCCGCCGGTCGCAAGATCCGGTTTCTCGTCCACACACACACCGCCCGCCGCCTTCCTTGACCTCGGCGACAGAGACAGAACGGTACCCATGTCTGCAGCGCGCAGCGCCTTCCAACACACGGTGCTTCCCGAGCTCTGTGTCCCAGTCCGTATCGATGGGGTGTTCGTATAGTTTAATTTAAGTTCACACACTCAGCTCCATTGACGGTTTGACCGCGGATGTCCAGAGGTGTGTGATGCTCGGTGATTCCAGCAATATGCGCGAGATTCACTCACATATTTCTCTCTCTCTCTCTCTCTCTCTCTCTCTCTCTCTCTCTCTCTCTCTCTCTCTCTCTGACTCTCTCTCTATTGTACACACAGTTGTCCTCTCTCTGTCTCTCTCTCTCTCTCTCCTTCTCTCTCTATCACACACACGTTCACGAATCACGATCACACACACGCTGTGCCACTCCTTCTGTCGCAGCGCAGCGCGCAGCACTCAGCTCTTGGAATGGACATAGGCCGGTAACTGCAGGTGCGCGAGAGATGCTGCCGGTTTAAAAGCGTTAACCGGGAGTTACAGCTCAGAGAGGATGGTGCTTAGATTGACAGCTTATTCGACCAATGTGTGTACGTGCGTGCGTGCGTGCATGCGTGCGTGCGTGTGTGATGCCCTCCATATCTCCAGCTTGTCGTGTGTTAAAACAAGCTGCAGATGTTCATGGGGGAGAGAAAGAAAGAGAAAGAGATGAGAAGGTGAGAAGGACTCACGAGAGGAAGAGTGAGGGAGAGAGAGATGAGAAGGTGAGAAGGACTGACAGGAGGAAGAGTGAGGGAAGGAGGGTGAGAGATGAGAGGCAGATGGAGAGAGAGTGAAGGAGGGGGAGAGAAGAGAGGCAGATAGGTGAGAGGGAAGGAGAGTGGATAAGAAGAGGAGGATAGGGGAGAGGAGGATAGGAAGAGGAGGAGAGGGGAGAGGAGGATAGGAAGAGGAGGATAGGGGAGAGGATGATAGGAAGAGGAGGATAGGGGAGAGGAGGATAGGAAGAGGAGGATAGGAAGAGGAGGATAGGAAGAGGAGGAGAGGGGAGAGGAGGATAGGAAGAGGAGGATAGGGGAGAGGATGATAGGAAGAGGAGGATAGGAAGAGGAGGATAGGAAGAGGAGGATAGGAAGAGGAGGATAGGGGAGAGGAGGATAGGAAGAGGAGGATAGGGGAGAGGAGGATAGGAAGAGGAGGATAGGGGAGAGGAGGATAGGAAGAGGAGGATAGGAAGAGGAGGATAGGGGAGAGGAGGATAGGGGAGAGGAGGATAGGAAGAGGAGGATAGGAAGAGGAGGATAGGGGAGAGGAGGATAGGAAGAGGAGGATAGGAAGAGGAGGATAGGAAGAGGTGGAAATGGTGGATGAGAGGAAGGGAAAAAGAGTCTGGTGGTGGACATAACTGCTTCTATCTCCTTGCTCCTTCAACCTCCCTCCCTCCCATCACACTCCACTCTCTCCTCCCCTCCACCTCTGTCAGCTCATTACCCCATCCATCCATCCATCCAGTCTCACTCCCTCACCGTCCTCCACCTCCTTCCTTCTCTTTCCTCCCCTCTCTCTCATTTTCTTCAACTGGTTCTACCCTTCTGTCCAGGTGTTCATTTGTTCACTTCCCTTGGAATTAAAAGGACTGGTAAAAGAGATATGGTGGAAACTCCCTCTAGTCTAGCCCATGTTTACATCAATCCAATGCTTTGAACGTTCGGGAAGGGCTGCACACTTCGGATAAAAAGGTGGAGATTTGGGACTGAGGGAGAGAGATGTGTTAGCTGTGAGAGCCAATCGAATGCTTTTAAATGTGTGGGGAGGGGCGCACACTGCTTGGAGAAAAGTGGAGATTTAGGATGCAGAGGCATGTGAAATGTGAGAGCCAACCTCCACAGAGCAGAGCGCTGCATCACGACACTTCCTCCTACTGGATGGCTTTATGGCCAATGCAGCCTTTATGAGACTTTCATCATAATTTTGCTCTTTCCAAATACTCACCCAGCTAACAGGATGGCCATTTATGGCAGTACACTGCCACTCTGTGGCTCATGCATGGTATTGCACTTCCATTGCTAAACAAAAAAACTGACTGAATCATCCCAGGTAGATGTAATACACGTGTTGTCCACAGGAGGTCATGCGCACACCGTAATGGTGAATGCCCCCATCTGTTCAGATATCAGTCAGAAACGGGGACAAAGGCGGCTTAGCAGGCGTGGATTCAGGATGATATGATACTACAGGCCCTAAATACATGTTTCTGCTGACTTTTTCATTTGAAAACCCTGACTATATGAGATATAGGCCCGAGATGTTGGGGATTTGTAACCTACTGACCACGAATGCTTGTAATTAAAATGAAGGCCTATATTTTTATATATTGGATCTATGTATTTTAAATTTTATTATGAATAAAACTGTTTTTATACTTGTGGGTCTAGTAGGTCGTACTATAAGGTCTTGCTATAGCATATCTTGGCCATGGCCATGCATCTGACCGCAAAATAATAGCCACTAACGTCGTTTAGGCCTAATTATATATGAAACCACTCATTTAATTTCTCTCTGAAAGCCAAAAATGTAAGTAGGCTAAACATGTGTAGTGGCAATAGTAGACTTAGACTGCCTGTAAAAATAACAGCCAACGCCAGAAAGGTAGAATATGGTGAGAAATCAGCAGGACCATTATAGGCCAATAGGCCAGGCCTATTCATAGAAATGGACCTAATAAAGGAGGGGTCAGAAGTCTGGACAAAGAGCATCTGTGAGATAGATAGCTCGTCGTTAAACGATTAAGACTCTAACTACCAGGATGCATCACAACAAAACAAAGCCTCTCATCCCTCTGCTCTGGGTAGAGATTGCCCAAAATAAGATAGGATCAGTTTATCCTCCCCAAACCCCAACCTCAATTATTACTGGGTCACGCGTAAAACTGACTCTAGATCAGTGTCTAGGGGTAGACGTTATCCGAGTCCCCCTCCCCTCGCGTCTCGCTCACGGCTGTGGGCTGTGCGCTGCAGGGGGGCGGGAGGCGAGGAGAGCGAAGCGGCAGAAGGCTCATTGTGTGTCGGCTAGAAAGTGGGGGTCGTTGCGGGGGGGAGAAAGCGTGCGTGGAGGCTGAACTCTTGCTTTTGTCGCCTGTGGAGGAGGGGGCGGATTAAGTAGCCTGCTCGCTCACACATTCACCAGGGACGCCCGGTTCGTTTATCAGCATCATCATACCCATTATCGAGGATACACAGTGAACCGGGAAGGGATGCAGACTTAGCGCGAGACGGACAGTGGGACTTCGGTCTCAGCTGGATTCAGATAAATGGTGCGTGCGCCGTGCCGTCGTCGGCGATGAGAAGAAAGGAGACAAAAGATGAACGGATGGAGGATAGACACGGCCCCCCGGTAGACACGCGCCTTCGGTTTACCGCATCACTCTGATCTCGTGCCGCCGTGCGTGAGTCTGTCTGTCGGTCGTTCAGACTGTGTCTTACTAGGGAGAAAAACCCGAACAGTATTCCAGAATTACAGGAGGCGTTGCCTGTATCTGACTGACTGCAGAGAGACTATTGTCTGTGTTTGTTTGTGTGTGTGATTTGACGTTTAGGGGTGTGATTGTGTGTGAGCGGGTGTGCTTGTGTGTGACTGTGAGAGGTGTGTTTGTCTGATTTGATGGCGAGGAGTGTGTGAGGGTGTGTGAGTTGCTGGTGTAAGGGTGTGTGTGAGTTGACAGTACAGGTGTGTGTGTGAGAGCCATGGGGAACGCAGAGAGTATGGAGTCCCAGCTAGCAGTCATCAGAGCCAGGGCTGCTCCTGTCAAGCTGCCCATGCCTGATCCTGCTGAGCTGGAAGAGAGGTTCTCCATTGCACTGGTAGGTGACACACACACAAACACACACACACACACATACACATGAAACGCACACATGCTCACATACACATGCTCATGCATTGCATATGTGTGTATGTACGAGCATTGAGTGTGTGTGTTGGAGTGTGTACGCTACCCTATTATGGCTGCCTGGTTAGAATAGATGAGTGTTGTTGTGAATACCATCTCTGTCCCTGCATATTTAATTCACTGAGAGTGTGTCAGTAAGAGTCTTTCATATCACACATACTCATGTTTAGTTCACTGCTCATGCATGTTCATCTCTCTGTTGAAGAGGGAATGTCTGTCTTCAGTAGACAGAGATCTTCTGGAGAGGCGTGTGTACTTTATTAGTTTAATGCCCCCACCTCTCTCTCTCTCTCTCTCTCTCTCTCTCTCTCTCTCTCTCTCTCTCTCTCTCTCTCTCTCTCTGTCTCTCTGTCTCTCTGTCTCTCTTTCCGTCTCTCAGAACTCTATGAACCTGCCTCCTGATAAGGTGCGTCTGCTCCGTTGCTACGACAACGAGAAGAAGTGGGAGCTGATATGTGATCAGGTGAGACAGAAGGTCAACTCCGATTGGCCAAAGAACAGCCTGGTCTGATAATGACCCCTAGCACTGTCCCTCTTCTATGTCAGTAGACCTGAAGGAACTGGATCTGTGGAAGCTATATGGAGGAAGCTCCCCTAGGCCCGTGGAAGGCTGTGTGTGGCCAACGTCACATGGCTGATACACCAGTCCAGTCCCTTCAGCGCTGCAACAACAGAAGAGCAACAACCAACATGGTTCATTCAGATATTCAGCTTCTCCTTGGCCAGTGTGAAAGGCAAGTGTGTAACCATTGCTTGTGTGTGTGTATGTGTGTGTGTGTGTGTGTGTGTGTGTGTGTGTGTGTGTGTACTTGTGTGTTGTAGGAACGGTTCCAGGTGAAGAACCCTCCTCACACCTACATCCAGAAGCTGAGAGGATTCCTTGACCCGGCCGTCACACGCAAGGTGAGTGACAGCCACGTCACCATGGTAGGAGAACCAGTAATATCATAGTAACAATATGGTAACACACTCTGTAATATTTGGCCCTCAACTTGACACAGTAGGGTAGATACCATTTACAATTCCAGCATTTCCCAAACCAGCAGACAGGAAATTATTTTGAGGGAATACCAGAATAACCGTAACCCTACTGTCGTCAGAAATTCCGTCGGAGAGTACAGGAGTCGACTCAGGTGCTCAGAGAACTGGAGATCTCACTACGGACCAATCACATCGGGTGAGTCACAGGCCGCAGCCAATCACATGCAAAGAGTCCTGGATCAAAATGAATCTGAACCGAATCAGAGTCACGCTGACATTCACTTAGTTCCAAACCATTCTGACTCAAAGACGGGGGGTTTAGCTGGCTAGGGGTTTAGTGATTGTTGATTGGCTAGCGGTTCTGCTGGTTGTATAGCTAGATATTTAACAGTGAATTATTTGGATGATAATAAATCCTTATCTAATGTTCCTCTGTCTCCAGGTGGGTGAGGGAGTTTCTCAACGAGGAGAATCAGGGCCTGGATGTCCTAGTAGAGTACCTCTCCTTCGCTCAATACGCAGTCACGTGAGTGTGTGTGACTGTGTGTGACTGTGTGTGTGTGTGTGTGTGTGTGTGTGTGTGTGACTGTGAGTGTTTGTGACTGTGTGTGTGACTGAGTGTGTGTGACTGTGTGTGTGTGACTGTGATCACTTGTGTGTGACTGTGTGTGTGTGTTCACATGTGTGACTGTGTGTGTGACTGAGTGTGTGTGACTGTGTGTAGGTTTGATGGGGAGGTGTCGGAGGCCAGTACTGAGGAGAGAGCTGTAGATTCCCCCTGGAGTCGATCTATAGAAGATCTCCATGGAGACAGCAACCTGCCCTCCCCCTCCAGTGGCAACAACATAACGCGCTCCGCACGCCACTCTATCGGGTAACACACACACACACACACACACACACACACACACACACACACACACACACACACACACACACACACACACACACACACACACACACACACACACACACACACACACACACACACACACACACACACACACATATATGCCAATCCATCCGTTAACACACACACACCAAGTTGCTGTGTTAATTCTGTGTTTATTGTATGTTGACTGCGTGTCAGTTCAGCGCTGGTGTCCAGGTCTAACACACTGCCCAGTAGGAAGACGCTGAAGAACTCCCGCCTGGTGTGTAAGAAGGACGACGTTCACGTGTGTGTGATGTGTCTCAGAGCCATTATGAACTATCAGGTGAACTACACATCTGTCTCCTCTCACCTTGCTTCTCTGTCTCCTTCTCACCTCTCTCTCTCTCTCTCTCTCTCTCTCTCTCTCTCCCCTCCTACCTCTCCCTCTCTCTTTCTTTCCTTCTCTTTCTCTCATCCTGGTTACCACCCTTTCTTCCTCTCATCCTGGTGGTTATTTTGGATAGCAGTGATTGATATATGATTTGTTATGTTCCCCTCCCTCTGTCTGTAGTATGGCTTTAACATGGTCATGTCCCATCCTCATGCTGTGAATGAGATCGCTCTGAGCCTCAACAACAGAAACCCAAGGTCAGTAGACAGTACACACCTCTCTCTGTGTCTGCGTTAGGAAGGAAGAAACCTTTAGAGCAGTGGTTCCCAACCAGGGGTACTAGGACCTCTGGGGGTACTTGAGAATACTCATGAGACCATAGGCCCTGGTAAAAAGGTTGGGAACCACTGCTTTAGACGGAACGAGACCTTGTATTTTCTTGTATTGTGATGATGCATTTTTGCCAGGACTCCCTTGTAACAGAGAAGGGTAACTAGATAGAACCTCTGAAATCCATCTAAAGACTCTGTCTCGCTCTCTCTCTGTCTATCTATCTCCCTCTCTCTGTCTCTCTCTCCCTCTCTCCCCTCCCTCTCCCCCCTCTTTCTCTGTCTCCCCCTCCCTCTCTCTCCCTCCAGGACTAAGGCTCTGGTATTGGAGCTGCTGGCTGCTGTGTGTTTAGTCAGAGGAGGTCATGAGATAATCCTGTCTGCTTTCGACAACTTTAAAACAGTAAGTTGTGTGTCTGTGTGTGTGTGTGTGTGTGTGTGTGTGTGTGTGTGTGTGTGTGTGTGCGTGTGTGTGCGTGTGTGTCAGGTGTTTCTCTGACTTTTATAATCAATCTCCCCTCGTTATCTCAGGTGTGCTCAGAGACCCTGAGGTTTGAGAAGCTGATGGAGCATTTTAAGAACGAGGATGACAACATTGACTTCATGGTACGACTCTCACACACTCACTGAGGCGTGGATGATGCCTGCTGATGCTTAGCCTTGATTGTGGCGGCTGCAATGTCAGATATGTGTGTATGTCAGATGTGTGTGTGATGAGAGTATTTAGAAGTGGGTGTGTTGTCCTCTGCCTGCAGGTGGCCTGTATGCAGTTCATTAACATTGTGGTACATTCTGTTGAGGACATGAACTTCAGAGTGCATCTTCAGTATGACTTCACCAAGCTCAATCTGGACGATTACCTAGAAGTGAGAACACACACACACACACACACACACACACACACACACACACACACACACACACACACACACACACACACACACTGAATGAACACATTCTCCTCTCCCCCTTCCAGAGGTTGAAGCACACAGAGAGTGATCGGCTGCAGGTGCAGATCCAGGCCTACCTGGACAACGTGTTTGACGTGGGGACGCTGCTGGAGGACGCAGAGACCAAGACCGCCGCGCTGGAGAGGGTAGAGGAGCTGGAGGAGAATATGACCCATGTAAGGACACACACACACAGTCGGACCGACTCTGACACACACACAGTGGTGGCTGGTGGCACTTTAAATTGGAGGACAGGCTCATGGTAATGTCTGGAACCGAACGAATGGAATTGTATTAATTCCATTAATTCTGTTCCAGCCATTATTATGAGCCGTCCTGCCATCACCAGCCTCCTCTGACACACGCAAGTATGTGCAGACACACACACACACACACACACACACACACACACACACACACACACACACACACACACACACATACAAACTGCTGAGTAGATGTTTATGTTTCCTTGCAGATGACAGAGAGGCTCCTGGACACAGAGAACGAGGCCATGGCCAAGATAGTAGAGCTGGAGAAACAGCTGATGCAAACCAACAAGGAGCTGGATACCATACGGGTGAGGCAGATGCTAGGCTAGGCTATCGCTAGCAACACTCAGCCATTTGATGCTAGGCTAGGCTATCGCTAGCAACGCTCAGCAATTTGGTACTAGGCTAACTCTAGCCCCTTCTCTCTGTGCATGCTAAAGCTAGGCTAACTCTCTCCTATGCCAGGATGTGTATGCTAGTGCTAACAACCAGGTGCACACCCTGCGGAGGATCGTGCGTGAGAAGGACCAGACCATCCGCAGGCAGAGTCGACTGGAACGCCATGCTCAGGAGGGAGGAGGGGGCACCTTACACCCCGCGAGGGGCGAGGGGGACGGAGGGGTGGGTGACTTGTCCTCCACCTCTCTGACCCTCGGCATGACCCTCTCCCCCAGTCCGGAGACAGTGGGCTATGGCTTGTCAGGGGCGGGACTAGGGATGATGCCAGCCCCTCCCCCTTCCCCGCCACCTCCACCAATGCCAGGGAACAGTGAGTGTTAGTTCTGACCTATCATATCGCTCGGTTGTTAATGTAATTGATGTAGTAGTTGTAATCGGCCTTCTCTCTCCTGGTTGGTTAATTCTCTGTCTTCTCTCTTCTTCCTCTGTAGTGTCAAACGGGCCCTACCCCGCTCCTACTCCTCCTCCTCCTCCTCCCCACCTCCCCCTCCTCCCCTCTTATGTTCCATGGAGTCCTCCGGTCCTCTGCCTCCCCCTCCTCCCCCATGCGCCCCTCCACTCCCCGGCTGTGGTGGATCACCCACTGTCATCTTTAACTCCGGCCTGGCAGGTAAGGCTGTGTGTGTGTATGTGTGTGTGTGTGTGTGTGTGTATGTGTGTGTGTGTGTATGTGTGTGTGTGTGTGTGTGCCGCATGTATCAAAGAGAGATTTAAGAAGTGTACTACTATAGTTATATAAGGATCTCCTGGTGTGAACACTAGTGATCTGCCTCTCTTTCTCACCGGAGCTGATTCTGATTGGAGTATTGAACTACCACTTTTCTCTACTGCCTGAGTTCTCTCTCTCTCTGGTTATGTCTCTGATTCTAACGTTCTCTCTTGTTCTAATTCAATATTCTCTCGGGTTCTCTCCTCTGTTCTGCTCTCAGAGGGGTCACTCAAGCTGTTCTGTAGGTTCCCTCTGATCACACGTTTAAAAGCTGTTTCACGCCTCTCTCCTCAGTAGCTGTCTCACACTTTACCTTAGTACCTGTCTCACGCCTCTCTTTAGTACCTGTCTCACGCCTCTCTCCTCAGTAGCTGTCTCACACCTTTCCTTAGTACCTGTCTCACACCTCTCCTTAGTACCTGTCTCACGCCTCTCCTTAGTACCTGTCTCATGCCTATCCTTAGTACCTGTCTCACACCTCTCCTTAGTACCTGTCCCACACCTCTCCTCAGTAGCTGTCTCACTCCTTTCCTTAGTACCTGTCTCACACCTCTCCTTAGTACCTGTCTCACGCCTCTCCTTAGTACCTGTCTCACGCCTCTTTCCTCAGTAGCTGTCTCACACCTTTCCTTAGTACCTGTCTCACACCTTTCCTTAGTACCTGTCTCACACCTCTCCTAAGTACCTGTCTCACGCCTCTCCTTAGTACCTGTCTCATGCCTATCCTTAGTACCTGTCTCATGCCTCTCCTTAGTACCTGTCTCACTCCTCTCCTCAGTACCTGTCTCACACCTCTCCTTAGTACCTGTCTCACACCTTTCCTCAGTAGCTGTCTCACACCTTTCCTTAGTACCTGTCTCACTCCTCTCCTAAGTACCTGTCTCACACCTCTCCTTAGTACCTGTCTCATGCCTCTCCTTAGTACCTGTCTCACACCTCTCCTTAGTACCTGTCTCACACCTTTCCTCAGTAGCTGTCTCACACCTTTCCTTAGTACCTGTCTCACTCCTCTCCTAAGTACCTGTCTCACACCTCTCCTTAGTACCTGTCTCATGCCTCTCCTTAGTACCTGTCTCACACCTCTCTTTAGTACATGTCTCACGCCTCTCCTTAGTACCTGTCTCACAACTCTCCTTAGTACCTGTCTCTCACTTCTCCTCAGTACCTGTATCACAACTCTCCTTAGTACCTGTCTCACGCCTCTCTCCTAAGTACATGTCTCACACCTCTCCTAAGTACCTGTCTCACGCCTCTCTCCTAAGTACATGTCTCACACCTCTCCTTAGTACCTGTCTCACGCCTCTCCTTAGTACCTGTCTCACACTTCTCCTCAGTACCTGTCTCACACTTCTCCTCAGTACCTGTCTCACGCCTCTCCTTAGTACCTGTCTCACACTTATCCTCAGTACCTGTCTCACAACTCTCCTTAGTACCTGTCTCACAACTCTCCTTAGTACCTGTCTCACACTTCTCTTCAGTACCTGTCTCACAACTCTCCTTAGTACCTGTCTCACACTTCTCCTCAGTACCTGTCTCACACCTCTCCTCAGTACCTGTTTCACACTTCTCCTTAGTACCTGTCTCACAACTCTCCTTAGTACCTGTCTCACACTTCTCCTTAGTACCTGTATCACAACTCTCCTTAGTACCTGTCTCACAACTCTCCTTAGTACCTGTCTCACACTTCTCCTCAGTACCTGTCTCACAACTCTCCTTAGTACCTGTCTCTCAACTCTCCTTAGTACCTGTCTCACACTTCTCCTCAGTACCTGTCTCACACTTCTCCTTAGTACCTGTCTCTCAACTCTCCTTAGTACCTGTCTCACACTTCTCCTTAGTACCTGTCTCATACCTGTATTATTCTGTGTCGTGTCATTATGTGGTGAGGTGATGTCTTGTCATGTGATCATGTTGTGTGATCATGTGATGAGGTGATGTCTTGTCATGTGATCATGTCATGTGATCATGTGATGAGGTGGTGTCTTGTCATGTGATCATGTAGTGAGGTGGTGTCTTGTCATGTGATCATGTGGTGAGGTGATGTCTTGTCATGTGATCATGTGGTGAGGTGGTGTCTTGTCATGTGATCATGTGGTGAGGTGATGTCTTGTCATGTGATCATGTGGTGAGGTGGTGTCTTGTCATGTGATCATGTGGTGAGGTGGTGTCTTGTCATGTGATCATGTGGTGAGGTGATGTCTTGTCATGTGATCATGTTGTGTGATCATGTGGTGAGGTGATATCTTGTCATGTGATAATGTGGTGAGGTGATGTCTTGTTATGTGATCATGTGGTAAGGTGATGTCTTGTCATGTGATCATGTTGTGTGATCATGTGGTGAGGTGGTGTCTTGTCATGTGATCATGTTGTGTGATCATGTGGTGAGGTGGTGTCTTGTTATGTGATCATGTGGTAAGGTGATGTCTTGTCATGTGATAATGTGGTGAGGTGGTGTCTTGTCATGTGATCATGTTGTGTGATCATGTGGTGAGGTGGTGTCTTGTCATGTGATCATGTGGTGAGGTGGTGTCTTGTCATGTGATCATGTGGTGAGGTGGTGTCTTGTTATGTGATCATGTTGTGTGATCATGTGGTGAGGTGATATCTTGTCATGTGATCATGTGGTGAGGTGGTGTCTTGTTATGTGATCATGTTGTGTGATCATGTGGTGAGGTGATATCTTGTCATGTGATCATGTGGTGAGGTGATGTCTTGTCATGTGATCATGTAGTGAGGTGGTGTCTTGTCATGTGATCATGTTGTGTGATCATGTGGTGAGGTGATATCTTGTCATGTGATCATGTGGTGAGGTGGTGTCTTGTCATGTGATCATGTGGTGAGGTGGTGTCTTGTCATGTGATCATGTGGTGAGGTGGTGTCTTGTCATGTGATCATGTTGTGTGATCATGTGGTGAGGTGGTGTCTTGTCATGTGATCATGTGGTGAGGTGGTGTCTTGTTATGTGATCATGTTGTGTGATCATGTGGTGAGGTGATATCTTGTCATGTGATCATGTGGTGAGGTGATGTCTTGTCATGTGATCATGTAGTGAGGTGGTGTCTTGTCATGTGATCATGTTGTGTGATCATGTGGTGAGGTGATATCTTGTCATGTGATCATGTGGTGAGGTGGTGTCTTGTCATGTGATCATGTGGTGAGGTGGTGTCTTGTCATGTGATCATGTGGTGAGGTGATGTCTTGTCATGTGATCATGTAGTGAGGTGGTGTCTTGTCGTGTGATCATGTGGTGAGGTGATGTCTTGTCATGTGATCATGTTGTGTGATCATGTGGTGAGGTGATATCTTGTCATGTGATCATGTGGTGAGGTGGTGTCTTGTTATGTGATCATGTGGTAAGGTGATGTCTTGTCATGTGATCATGTGGTGAGGTGATGTCTTGTCATGTGATCATGTGGTGTGATCATGTGGTGAGGTGATATCTTGTCATGTGATCATGTGGTGAGGTGGTGTCTTGTTATGTGATCATGTGGTAAGGTGATGTCTTGTCATGTGATCATGTGATGAGGTGGTGTCTTGTTATGTGATCATGTGGTAAGGTGATGTCTTGTCATGTGATCATGTGGTGAGGTGATGTCTTGTCATGTGATCATGTGGTGAGGTGATGTCTTGTCATGTGATCATGTGGTGAGGTGATGTCTTGTCATGTCATGTGATCATGTTGTGTGATCATGTGGTGAGGTGATGTCTTGTCATGTGATCATGTGGTGAGGTGATGTCATGTCATGTGATCATGTTGTGTGATCATGTGGTGAGGTGATGTCTTGTCATGTGATCGTGTTGTTTTCAAATTTTACTCTACTGCTGCTGACACTCCTCCTTCTCTCTCTCTTCTTTCCGTTCCTCCTCCTCCTCTTCCTCCTCCTTCTCTCTCTCTCTTCCTTCCGTTCCCTCCTCCTCCTCCTCCTCTCTCTCTCTCTTCCTTCCATTCCCTCCTCCTCCTCCTCTTCCTCCTCCTCCTCCTTCTCTCTCTCTCTCTCTCTCTCTCTCTCTCTCTCTCTCTCTCTCTCTCTCTCTCTCTCTCTCTCTTCCTTCCATTCCCTCCTCCTCCTCCTCCTTCTCTCTCTCTCTCTCTTCCTTCTGTTCCTCCTCCTCCTCCTTCTCTGTCTCTTTGTAGCTGTGAAGATTAAGAAGCCTATCCAGACTAAGTTCCGAATGCCAGTGTTTAACTGGGTGGCCCTGAAACCAAGTCAGATCAACGGAACTGTCTTCAACGACATAGACGATGAAAGGATCCTCCAGGTAAATACACAGTACAATGTGTGCAACATACACTACATGACCAAAAGTATGTGGACACCTACTCGTTGAACATCTCATTCCAAAATGAATATGTAGTTGGTCCCCCCTTTGCTGCTATAGCTGCTATAACAGCCTCCATTCTTCTGGTAAGGCTTTCCACTAGATGTTGGAACATTGCTGCGGTGGCTTGTTTTCATTCAGCCACAAGAGCATTAATGAGTTTGGGCACTATTTGTGCACAAGGGCATTGTCATGCTGAAACAGGAAAGGGCCTTCCCCAAACTGTTGCCACAAAGTTGGAAGCCCCGAATCGTCTAGAATGTCATTGTATGCTGGAGCGTTAAGATTTCCCTTCACTGGAACTAAGGGGCCTAGCCTGAACTGTGAATAACAGCCCCAGACCATTATTCCTCCACCACCAAACTTTACAGTTGGCACTATCCATTGGGGCAGGTAGCGTTCTCCTGGCATCCGCCAAACCCAGACTGCAAGATGGTGAAGCGTGATTCATCACTCCAGAGCACGTGTTTCCACTGATCTGTCACAACTTGGTGGTCCCGTTCTGTGAGCTTGTGTGGCCTACCACTTCGCGGCTGAGCCGTTGTTGCTCCTAGACGTTTCCACTTCACAATAACAGCACTTACAGACACCGGGGAAGCTCTAGCAGGGCAGAAATTTGACGAACTGAGTTGTTAGAGAGGTGGCATCCTATGACGGTGCCATGTTGAAAGTCACTGAGCTCTTCAGTAAGGCCATTCTACTGCCAATGTTTGTCCAGAGAGATTGCATGGCTGTGTGCTCGATTTTATACTCCTGTCAGCAATGGGTGTGGCTGTAATAGCCAAATCTACTAATTTGAAGGTGTATCCACATACTTTTGTATATATAGTGTATGTGTGTGTGTTCTCTGTCCTCTCCAGGAGCTGAATGTGGAGGAGTTTGAGGAGATGTTTAAGACCAAGGCCCAGGGGCCAGCGGTGGATGTGACTCTGAGCAGGCATAAGGCCCCTCAGAAGGGACCCAACAGGGTGTCTCTGCTGGAGGCTAACAGAGCCAAGAACCTGGCCATCACCCTCCGCAAGGCTGGCCAGGGGCCCGAACTCATCTGTAGGGCCATCCAAACGTAAGTCACCTCTAACCTCTGACCTTTAACCACTAGACTATATATTACTAATATTATAGCTCTCTGTCTCCCCCTCTATCTCTCTCTCTCACCATTTCTCTCTCTCTCCTACTCTTTCTCTCTCTCTCTCCCTCCCCCCTCTCTCTCCATTTATCTCTCTCTCTCCTACTCTTTCTCTCTCTCTCTCCCTCCCCCCTCTCTCTCCCCCCTCTTTCTCTTGCTGTCTCTCCCTCTATCTCTCTCTCTCCATTTATCTCTCTCTCTCTCTCCCCTCTCTCTCCCTCTCTTTCTCTCGCTGTCTCCCCTCTTTCTCTTGCTCTCTCTTTCCTACTCTGTCTCTCTCTCGCCCCTCTGTCTCTCTCTCTCCCTCTCTGTCTCCCCCCTCTCTCTCTCTCTCTCTCTCTCTCTCCCCTCTCTCTCTCTCTCTCTCTCTCTCCCCTCTCTCTCTCTCTCTCCCTCTCCGCTCTCCCCTCTCCGCCTCCTCTCTGTCTCTCTCTCTCCCCTCTCCGTCTCTCCCCCTCTCCGTCTCTCCCCTCTCTCTCTCTCTCCCCTCTCTGTCTCTCTCTCCCTCTCTCTCTCCCCCTCTCTCTCTCTCTCTCTCTCTCTGTCTCTATCTCCCTCTCTGTCTCTCTCTCCCCCTCTGTCTCTCTCTCCCCCTCTGTCTCTCTCTCCTCTCTGTCTCTCTCTCCCTCTGTCTCTCTCTCCCCCTCTGTCTCACTCTCCCCCTCTGTCTCTCTCTCCCCTCTGTCTCTCTCTCCCCTCTGTCTCTCCCCCCTCTGTCTCTCTCTCCCCCCTCTGTCTCTCTCTCCCCTCTGTCTCTCTCTCCCTCTCTGTCTCTCCCCTCTGTCTCTCTCTCCCCCTCTGTCTCTCTCTCCCCTCTCTGTCTCTCTCCCCTTCTCTGTCTCTCTCTCTGTATGGTGTAAGTGCTTGATGAACCTGAAGTGTATAATGTGTGTACTGGTATATAAATTGTGTGTGTTCTTTATAGGTTTGACATGCGTACTGTGCGTGTGGACTTTGTGGAGTGTCTGATGCGTTTCCTCCCCACTGAGGGTGAGGTGAAGATGCTACGGCAGTACGAGAGGGACAGAAAGCCTGTGGACGCACTGAGCGATGAGGACCGCTTCATGTTGCAGTTCAGCCGTATAGAGAGACTGGCCCAACGCATGTCTATCATCACCTTCATGGGCAACTTCCAGGACAACATACAGATGCTCACACCGGTACACACACACACACACACACACACTTGTGTATTACTATACTTGTGATGACTTTTTGAGGACCAACAATTGATACCCATTAAAAGTCCTATTTTCCCTAACCCCTAATTCTAACCCTAAACCTAACCCTAAAATAGCCTTTTTCATTTTTAGGACCGGCCAAATGTCCTCACTTGTCCTAATTCTATTTGGTTTACTATTCTTCTTGGTCCACAAGTAAAACGACAAAACACACACACACACACACACACTGACATACTCGATCTGAACACACATACTGATACAGGTCCACTCATAATACACATAACATAACAACATGCTATAATAACTGGATTGTTGGTCTGCTTTCTGTCCAAAGCAACTCCACGCAATCATCGCTGCTTCTGTGTCCATCAAGTCCTCCCAGAAACTCAAGAAGATTCTAGAGGTGAGTGTGTGTTATCTCTCTCTTTTTGGTCTCTCTCTGTCTCTCTCTCTTGCTCTGTCTCTATCTCTCTGTCTCTCTCTGTCTCTCTCTCTCTTTTTGGTCTCTCTCTGTCTCTCTTGCTCTCTCTGTTTCTCGCTCTGTCTCTCTCTCTCTCGATCTGTCTCTCTCTCTCTTTTTGGTCTCTCTCTGTCTCTCTCTCTTGCTCTGTCTCTATCTCTGTCTCTCTCTGTCTCTCTCTCTTTTTGGTCTCTGTCTCTCTCGCTCTCTCTGTCTCACTCTCTCTGTCTCTCTCTGTCTCTCTCTCTCGATCTGTCTCTCTCTCTCGATCTGTCTCTATCTGTCTCTCTCTCTGTTTCAGTATCAGTGTTTTAACTGTATGTGTGTGTGTTTCTCAGATTATCCTGGCTCTGGGGAACTATATGAACAGCAGTAAGAGAGGAGCGGTGTACGGATTCAAGCTGCAGAGTTTAGACCTGGTAAAACCCACACACTACCCAACACACTCTTTCTAATACACACTACCCAACACACTCTTTCTAATACACACTACCCAACACACTCTTTCTAATACACACTACCCAACACACTCTTTCTAATACACACTACCCAACACACTCGTTCTAATACACACTACCCAACACACTCTTTCTAATACACACTACCCAACACACTCTTTCTAATACACACTACCCAACACACTATTTCTAATACACACTACCCAACATACTCTTTCTAATACACACTACCCAACACTCTTTCTAATACATAGTACACACTTCAACACACTCTTTCTAATACACACTACCCAACACACTCTTTCTAATACATAATACACACTACCCAACACTCTTCTTCCTAATACACACTACCCAACACACTCTTTCTAATACCTAATACACACTACCCAACGCTCTTTCTAATACACACTACCCAACACACTCTTTCTAATACCTAATACACACTACCCAACGCTCTTTCTAATACACACTACCCAACACACTCTTTCTAATACATAATACACACTACTCAACACTCTTTCTTATACCTAATACCCACCTTCTGATTCCTAACCCACACCACCTAATACACATACTTTGTGATACGTAACACACACATAACATGCTTGATACACACTTTTGAATGTCAAATCCCCACCAGAAGGTAATGTGTGTGTTCCTCCCAGCTGCTGGAGACTAAGACTACCGACAGAAAGCAGACCCTGCTGCATTACATAGCCAACGTGGTGAGAGAGAAATACCCTGGAGTCGCTCTGTTCTACAATGAGCTGCACTATGTAGAGAAAGCTGCTGCAGGTGAGTGTGTCTGTTTGTCTTGGTGTGTGTCACAGTTATCTGTCCCTGGAGAACGTGGTGTGTGATATTAAGGAACTAGCCTATTATATTGTGTGTGTGTCAGTGTCCCTGGAGAACGTGGTGTGTGATATTAAGGAACTAACCTATTATATTGTGTGTGTGTGTCAGTGTCCCTGGAGAACGTGGTGTGTGATATTAAGGAACTAACCTATTATATTGTGTGTGTGTCAGTGTCCCTGGAGAACGTGGTGTGTGATATTAAGGAACTAACCTATTATATTGTGTGTGTGTCAGTGTCCCTGGAGAACGTGGTGTGTGATATTAAGGAACTAACCTATTATATTGTGTGTGTCAGTGTCCCTGGAGAACATGGTGTGTGATATTAAGGAACTAACCTATTATATTGTGTGTGTCAGTGTCCCTGGAGAACGTGGTGTGTGACGTGAAGGAGTGTCAGCGTGGTATGGAGCTGTCGTGGAGGGAGTACAGCATGCATGGCCACAACCCACTCCTCAAAGACTTCATCAGCAAACATGAGACTCGCCTGCAGAAACTACAGGAGGACGCACACATCGCACAGGCAAGAACACACACACACACACATTCACACACACAGACATTCACACACACACACGCACAAACACACACAGGTACCTCAGATACATCAAAGTGTTATATGACCGTGGTGACCATGGTCCTTCATGGTTCTGTTTTTCTGATCCTGGTTGTGCTATGGTTCTCAGGATGCATTTGACGATGCGGTGAAGCACTTTGGGGAGAGCTCTAAGACCATGCCTCCCTCTGTCTTCTTCCCTGTGTTTGTACGATTCATCAAAGCCTACAGGGTGAGCAGAATGTGTGTGTTTGTGTGCGTGTGTGTGTGTGTAGCTACAGCATACACAAAGACGCTAGTCAAAGTTGAACTTAATGTGTGTGTGTGTAGCTGGCGGAGGAGGAGAATGAGCAGAGGAGGAGGCAAGAGCAGGCGCTGATGGAGAAGCTGGAGCAGGAGGAGCTGCAACAGGAGCAGGAGGAGCCTAAGGTACAGCCCCGTTACCATGGAGACAGGCCTGCCGGTCTGTCGCCATGGATATGGCAGCGTCACCTTGACTTCACAGATCCAGTGTCTGTTCTGTGGAATGGAAGGACTGATGTTTTCTCATTCTCTCTCGTTCCCTCTCTTTATCGCTCTCCACCTTTCCTTCTCTACTCCTCACACATACATTGATTCACCAACACATATCTACTTTATTTCTACCTCTCTCTCTCTCAAACACACACACACACACAGTCCCCGTCCAACCGTCCAAAGCAGCGGCAGCAGGAATCCCTGATCACAGAGCTGAGGAGGCGACAGGGTGGTAAAGACAGCAGACATGTCTACGAGGGCAAAGACGGAGCTATAGAGGACATCATTACAGGTACACACACACACACACACACACACACACACAGGAGTTTAGTGATGTGTTTTGATTGGCTGTTTTTTGTCTGCAGTGCTGAAGACCGTCCCTTTCACTGCCAGGACGGCCAAACGCAGCTCTCGCTTCTTCTGTGATCCCGCCCACACTGAATAACACTCTCAGAGTGAGATAGAGAGATGGTAGAGATAGAGAGAGAGATGAGGGAGAGATACTGTTGGAGAGAGATATACAGGGTAGAGGGGAGAGAGAGGGGTGAGGGAAAGCTGGGTGGGAGAGATAAAGGGGAATAACAATGAGAGAGAGAGGAGAGAAGCGTGGGGAAAAAGAGAGGCAGTTAGAGAGAGAGGGAGGGAGAGGGGAGTGAGAGAGGGAGAGGGAGTGAGAGAGACGGACCCGGCCTCTGGAGTAGTGACTCTACCAGAGAGAAGCTGAACTCTATAGCAAGACAGACATCAAGATGACCTGTGACCTCACCTGTCTGGTCTGACATCACTGCCCCCCCACCCTCTGTGTTACTTACACATGTTATGAAGCTTCTTCGCTGATTATTACTGTTTATAACCCTCCCATAACCCTGGACTGTAGCCCTGGAATCAACCTGCAACCCACCATGCACTTTGACTTTCTGTCCTCTAAACCCAAAGACTGTTGAAGGGGGTCGGGTGAGAGGGAGGAACTTGATACGCGATGACAGTGACTGGACATTTAGTAGCAACACAGTCTGGTCATTTAATAGTTACATAACATTGCCAGTTCATCAGTTAATAGAAGACATGACAAGCAAAACAGAACAGCAAAACAGAACAGCAAAAATAAACAGTTGTTTTTTGTCCATTTAGTATTAGTGATGTACAGCATGTGTCTCTAAAGCTGTGTGATGATGTCAGCAAATGACATGATCGCTGTCATAGCATATTGAGAAGGGAGCGGGAGAAGTTTGAAGAGTTTCTTCTTGTTGAACATTCCAACCAATTCTAATTGATAATGACATCACAAAGGGTTCTTAACCCACTCCTATCCAGCTGTAAGATGCCAGAATTGAACACTGAGAATAGTGTTCGAAAATCTCACTCCTACAAGGTTCCCTCTCCTCTGTCTGCTGCTGTGTGACAGTGAAACTTGTACAGCGCTCGCTACGTTCACTACATTGACTGTGTTTACTATTTACTACCTTTACTACCTTTAACCTCCAACAGGGTTTTTTCAAAGGTCAGGCCCTCCAGTTCCTTAGTCCTGCTGGTTTTCCTTTCTCCCTGGCACTTGATTGATCGTTTAATGTTACTGATAATGATTGGCTGCAGAGTGCACACACACCTGGTTTCCCAGGTAGAAATCGGTCCCTGATTAAAAGAGAAGTACGAATACCAGTAGACACTGTGGCCCTCGAGGACAGGAGTTGATACCCCATACTACCCTAAAATAAAGGTCCCTGACCATCCAAAGGTCCCAGTCTATTTCTGCTTCATAGCCAACTGACTCCTTTGTTGTGATCTTGTCAAGGCGAGGTAAAGGATGTAGTGTTCTTGAATGCAGAAAGTCTGGCACCTAGGCTGCTACACCACCCATGGTCTTTCCTGGCTCATAGGACCAACTTTTGGGGAGACTGGAGAGGGATCGCTCCATTTCATAAAAAAATCTTTAAAAACGTAACTGCAAAAAACAACAACAGCACAATACTTTTCTACGTGTATATATATTTTCTAGGGAATCCCGCTTGTTGCTTTTACCCCCCATTCCCACCCATCTGTTTGTCAGTGTTGATGTTCATTCTTAATCTGCACACGTTGTGTAAATAAACTGTATCCGGTCAGACTGTGTCTTTGTGTGTTTGCCGCTGGAAGACCCTTACTAGTAACATTGAACATATATTTATATCAGAACATTTATTTACATAGTAAGATTTACATTAATCCAACAACACAATATATTATTTGTATCACATATTGTTTTAAACGCTAATGGTAATAAAACAATCTGGCGTTAAATTGTATCATCTCGTTTCCACGGTGACACCGAATTCAGCGTCGTCACACCAACATTTTGGAGGGAGGGGGAGGGGCTACATTTGAGTTACATTTGCTTCATTCAATCGATAAACTGGAAATTACGGCATCAGTTTACATCCGCCAATAACATTCATTGGATGTTTGGCAGCGATGTTTTCATTGGTCACGACGTTGCTTCCCGTTTCAAACAAAACCCGCCGGTTCCTGTTTATGTTCGCGCCAGTAGAAAAAGCAACTAATAATAACTAACAAAAGCTTCAACATGACAACATCAACTCGTTTCGCTCTAGATAGTCAGTCAGAGAATGCTTCAGACATGTTGTGCACTCACAGTTAGTAGATAGCTTTAGGGCTACTCTTGGAAAGAATTTGTTAGCTACCGTCGTTTTTATTCCTTCAAATTGGACAGCAGTTGACTAAGTTAGCCAGCTATGCCAAAGCAAGGGCTTGCTAGACACAAGGTAAGACATCTCACCTATTCACAATGTGCCTGCGAACTGGTTCTTAGCCGTCTTGATAATGACTGTAGTTAGCCTCGCATGATGGTGTGTAGATTGTTCCCCAAGCCTCCCAGGGGAAAGGACACCATTTTAGAACGTATTCAGATTCAGCCCCTGTTTTTGACTGACAGGTGATATCCTCTGGAAGACTGACTGGGGGTGCGAGGGGCCAGGGCTCAAAGAAAAGGTAACTCGTTTAGCCCCGCACTGAAATATTTCTTATCCGCCAAAATGTTCAAGGCTCCCTGACTGTCTAGCTTTCAGTTCGGTTATTATTAGCGAGCAGATTGGCATTTGTTGTCATGAATCTTGCTCTGGAGGCAGCTCTGTAGAGTGGCATAAAAATCTGATTTTAAACCTAACCTTAACCACACTACTAACCCTAATGCCTAACCCTAACCTTAAATTAAGACCAAAAAGCACATTTTTGTTAAATGAATTTTTACAATGTAGCAAATGTGGACTTTGCAGCTGGCCCATCTAGCGGAAAATGCTCAGTTATGTCTCCAGGGAAAGAGTCATGACAATAAACGTCAACCTGCTATTAGTCAGCTGGGCACAGTCAAGAAACTATGAATGTAGGTCCATTATTATTTCTACAGTTTCCATTTGTTTTTTGTCAACTTAAAGTATATTGAGTTTGTCCGTCCCCCTGAGGTAAGAGAACACACAGGACTGATAAGTCACATCCCTGTTGCAGAGTGTCATTATATCCATTCACTCTCACTCTGTTGTGTAGGGGAGCAGGGCGTCCACTAGTAACTTCTACTGAGCCGGCTTATTCCCTCTACTCCACAGACTCAGAGGACCAGGTAATAACGCATCCATAAACAGTCAGTAGCAATGTTAATAACAAGCCTATAACAAGTTAATAACAAGCCTATAACAAGTTATAACTATAATGTGTCATATATTAATAAGAGTTATACTCCCCTAACAGTGATTATATGGTAAGTTGTAACCATGGTTTGCATCTATGCTCTCTCTAAGGTGACAACCATTCACAAGGGTCTGGATCAGTGTGCTGCGCTGCTCAATGGCATTCTCCAGGCAGAGACGGCAGGTACCAGTCAACTATTTACTCTGTTTCTACAGAACCTTTACATTTCTGGTTGAAGTTATTGACCAAAGTGTTTGCATTGTGTGATAGAGGCCAAGCCAATCTCTGTCAGGGGAGCAGGGAAGACTCGAGCCGCCAAATCCCGACCGCTGTGCACTCTGGGAAAGGAGAGGGTAGACGCAGAAAGGAGGAAGCAGACAAAGAGACCTGTCGCTCAGACTGCTAAAAAAACAGGTGGGACCTGTGTGTCTCTGTGTGGGTGTCTCTGTGTGGGTGTCTCTGTGTGGGTCTCTCTGTGTGGGTGTCTCTGTGTGGGTGTGTGTGTGTGTGTGTGTTGGCGTGGGTGTGTGGTGTGCAAAAATGGATAACTCTCTCTGCTCCAGCTCCCGTGCAGAAGACGATCCTGTCATCCCTTTCGTATCCTGGGATGAGGAACAATATTCAGAGTTCAGCCGGAACGTCAGAGCTGGCGTCAGATGCTCGATTTAACTGTCGCCTGACCACCTCCACCCCCACCCTGAGTCCCCGAAGACTCCCCACTAACAACACACTTCCCCAGGCCCCTCAGTCCCTCTAGCCCAGCCTGGAGGCTCCATCACTGGGGTGTCATCAGTCCATCTGGGGGGCTCTACCTCCAAAGCTCCGTTAGCTGCTCCTGGAGCTGTAGCTACCTCTCTACCCACAGCCCCTCTCACAGGCCCAGTCCTCTCTCTCCTCGCAGCCCAGCCAGGAGGCTTTGTCTCTGGGGTTGGAGGTCCGGCTGCCCAGGGGAGCTCCAGGTCCTGTAGCCTGCACCTCGGTGCTCCCTCTGTGGAGAGGCTAGTCCTGTCTGCCCCCCTGCCCTCTGACAGCTCTGTGTCTGGAGAAAATGGACATCCAATCTCTTCTTCCTGCTCTCCCTCGTCAGGGACCACTAGTACTCTTCTCTGACATTCATTCTCACCCTCAGCCTCACCCCCAGCCTCACCCCCTTGCCAACACTCAACCCCAGTCTGCCCCAGATGCTCCATCCCTGGGCAGGGGGGGCCAGCTGGTTTCTACCCAGGATGGAGGGGCCTTAGCCAGGGAGGCTTGGGGCCACATGGAGGATAACGCTGGAGAGGAGGAAAAGGAGTGTCCAGTGAGAGACACCAGCGCCCAGACAAGCTTTAACATACAAACACACACCCAGCTGGCATACACACACCCACACACACACAAAGATCCAGTGCCTGTACAGGCATACTTACAACACACACATCCAGGTGTGGCTCCCAATCACACACACTCCTACACACGCATGCCGCTGGCGCTGGGCTCTAAGGGCTGTAGTCCAGAGGGAACCGCTCGTCAGGTGATGACTGTTCAGTACCTCCTTGGAGAGTTGAAGGCTCTGCTCGCTGGCCAAGGTAATCAATCAATCAACCAACCTGTCAAAATAATCAGTCAACTCATCAATCAGTCAAAATTACTATTTAATCAAATGTTAATCAAATTCAATCTCCGCCACTCTCTCTCTTTTCACTCTCTCTTTCATGCTCTCCTTCAAACCATTTCCCCTCTTCTGTCTCTCGCCTCCCCTCCCCTCCCCCTCCTCCTCTGTAGACGGTGTAGCAGAGCGTCTGGTGTGTGAGCTGGAGCAGACAGTGTCTCTACTTCCTGTCATGGTGGGCAGCTCTAACATCCAGGCTGAGATTGCTCTGGTCCTGCAACCTCTACGCAGTGAGAACGCACTGCTACGCAGGTCAGCACCATCACCCAGGTCCTGCTGTGTGTGTGGGAGTTTCATACAGAAGATTGATCACTTTAACGTGTGTGTGTGTTCAGGCGTCTGAGGATAGTGAACCAACAGCTGCAGGAGAGAGCGCGAGCAGAGAGGGAGGCCAGAGATGTCCACTGTGACACTGACGGTATGATAAACTGCCCAGCCCTCTTTCAACTGTCTATCAGTGAGAGTTTATTATTGTGTCTGTATCTCTGAGTATCTAACCTCCTCTGTCTCTTAGTGTCGGCTGTCTAACCTCCTCTGTCTCTTAGTGTCGGCTGTCTAACCTCCTCTGTCTCTTAGTGTCGGCTGTCTAACCTCCTCTGTCTCTTAGTGTCGGCTGTCTAACCTCCTCTGTCTCTTAGTGTCGGCTGTCTAACCTCCTCTGTCTCTTAGTGTCGGCTGTCTAACCTCCTCTGTCTCTTAGTGTCGGCTGTCTAACCTCCTCTGTCTCGTAGTGTCGGCTGTCTAACCTCCTCTGTCTCTTAGTGTCGGCTGTCTAACCTCCTCTGTCTCTTAGTGTCGGCTCTGCAGTCGGAGCTCAACGATGCTCACACAAGCCTGCATGAGCTGCAGCGCGACAACACTGAGCTACGGCAAGCCCTGGTGGACACACAGAGCCAGCTGCAGCAGAGTGAGGCGGAGTGCAGTCGCTTCAGTAAAGGTAGTAGATGAGGGGGAAAGTACTCAACTTATTTTCTATCTAAAATACACTAAGATCAGGGCCTTAAACTGATCCATATTACGCTGAGATTAAAGGATCTCTGTGGTGTCTGTGTGTATTATCTAATATGGATATAATCTCTTTATATAAGTGTGTGTGTGTCCGTGTAGACGTGCAGTCTGCTCTGGATGAGGTGCAGGGCTGTAACAGCAGGCTGGAGGAGTGTCAGAAGGAGAACGCTGCACTGGCCCTCAACACCCAGAAGAGGGAGACAGAGATCCACACACTACAGGAGCACCTCAGGTGTGTGTGTACTTTCTAATAATTGATTGGAGTTTTTATTTTTTACTGACAGTCTTTCTCTCTCGACCTGTCCTCTGTATGTCTCGGTTTCTCTCACTCTCTGTCGTCTGTCTGTCTCTGTCCTCTGTCTGTCTCTGTTTTCTCTCTGTCTTTTCCTCCCGCTCTTTCTTTCTACCCTTCTCTGTCTCTCTCTTGTCTCTCTCTCAGAGCTCTACAGGTCCCTGTTGCTGAGTCTCCTGCTGTAACTGACATCCCTACGTCCCGCCTCCCTCTCACTAAACGAGTTCTGGACCAATACCAGGGCCAGCAGGGTCCATCAGACCACCCAGTCAGCCAATACCTGTGGTCGCTGGAGCAGAAGGGGTGTGGTTCTGTCTCCCTTCCCTGTAAAGGCCCTGAGTGCAACTACACACACCAGCAGGACTTCAATGTGTGTACGCCAGGTGGTCAGAGTGTGTGTGCGTCTGCGGATCAGGACGTGAGTGTGTGTGTGGCTCTGGAAAGAAAAGCCACCTCGCCTTTGGCCTTCGCCCCACTGAGAGAGACTGTGAGGTCACCACTTCCTGTTGAGGGGTCACCGCTTCCTGTGATGTCACAGAGTGGAGGAGGACCGCAGGGTTTTCAGAGCCTTAGTGTTGCCCTCGAGAGTTTCCCTCAATTAAAAAGCCTATTTTCTAATCTCCACCAATCAAACTGACTCTGCTCTAATGGCGCTGGACACTCTGACCTGTCCCAGAGTCACCGGCGCCGTCTGGACATGGATATGGCATCACCGGGCAAGGGGCGGAACTCTTTGCTTGACTCCACCAGCCTCTCCTTATGTGAGGTCAGATCCTTGGCTTCTGATTGGAGCGCAGGGTCAAGCGCATCACCGGGGGTAAACTACCTGCCCTCCAGGACACCTACACCACCCGATGTCACAGAAAGGCCAAAAAGATCATCAAGGACAACAACCACCCAAGCCACTGCCTGTTCACCCCGCTATCATCCAGAAGGCGAGGTCAGTACAGGTGCATCAAAGCTGGGACCGAGAGACTAAAAAACAGCTTCTACCTCAAGGCCATCAGACTGTTAAACAGCCATCAATAACATTGAGTGGCTGCTGCCAACATACTGACTTAAATCTCTAGCCACTTTAAACATAGGAATTGGATGTAACAAATGTATCACTAGCCACTTTAAACAATTTTGTATATAATGTTTACGTATCCGACATACTCATATCAAATGTATACACTGTACTCTAAACCATCTACTGTATCTTGCCTATGCCGCTCGCCATCGACCCAAATCTCTAGCCACTTTAATAATTATAATTGGATGAAATAATGTATCACTAGCCACTTTAAACAATGCCATTTATATAATGTTTACATATCCTACATTACTCATCTCATATATATGTGTATATACTGTACTCCATACCATCTACTGCATCTTTCCTATGCCGGTCAGCCATCGGTCATCCATATATTTATATGTACATACTCGTATTCATTCCTTTACTCTTGTGTGTATAAGGTAGTTGTTGTGAATTTGTTAGATTACTTGTTAGATACTACTGCATGGTTGGAACTAGAAGCACAAGCATTTCGCTACACTCGCATTAACATCTGCTAACCATGTGTATGTGACAAATAAAATTTGATTTGATTTGAGCTCGACCTTTGACACGCGTGACGAACAGGAGTTCCGGAACGGGTTGGCCGCTCTGGACGCCAGCATTGCCAGCTTGCAGAGAACTATAAAGCAGGACCTCGAGATAAGACAGAAACGCACACACACACAGCGAGGTAGTCTGAATCTATCCAATGTAAAAAAAATAACCAATGTCTTTTTCTAGGTTTGATTTTAATCGTACTTTATTTGAATAAAATGGCAAATAAAATATGTATTCTTTATTCGTTACTATTTATTCTTTACTTTAAAGACTGGTTACCTGAGAACTTCAGAAAAACGAAGCACACACTTCAATGGGGGAGAAGGCCATGTGTTGTGATTCTGGATGGCCGGATAGCTAGCAACAATGACAAGAAACTGCCACGGGGAATCGTAAGCGGCTCATTTCAGCTAGTTGTATTTATTTTTAAATCATGTCTTGTTTTGACTGATGTCACGTCAATGCTAATATGGCTAAAATCCCCTAGCTAGCTAACCAACAACTAATGGTGTATTTGAGAGACAAGTCTTCAATTGTACAACTTCATTTATGTTTTCAATAAACATTGGAGATGAAATATAGTTGACATGTTATCAACAATCTATGCCATCTCGGTCTGTTCTGCCCCGTAGTTGAGCACCTGTCGGTTTTTGTTACTAAACAACCAACCCGTCATTTGAATGAAGGGAGAAGGAAATATGATGTATTAAAAACGATGTTCTCCCTCCTACAATGAGTCAGGGGTTAATAACACTGATACCTAAGCCTAAAAGAATAAGTGCTGCTCATCCATAACTGCCGTCCAATTTGTCTTCTTAATAATGACTATAAGATATTAGCCTTACTACTTGCAAAAATAGTTAAAGAAGTCCTGGATGCAATCATTGATGAAACAGTCTGGCTTTATGAGGAACAGACATATTTCTAACAATAGCAGACTAGTATTAGACATACTTGACTACTCAGACCTAATAACCAAGGATAGCTTCATATTTTTACAAAGCATTTGACACAGTAGAGCATCAGTTCCTCTTCCACTCCCTTGAGAAATGTGGCTTTGGGGATTTTTTCTGTAAGGCTATTAAGACTCTCTATACAAATGGTAACAGCTCTATCAACCTGAAACATGGCACCTCACCTAGATTTTAGTTAAAGAGAGGGAATTAGGCAAGGTTGTCCTATCTCACCATATCTATTTTTATTAATCACCCGACTTCTTACAAATTCTTTAAATAATAATCCTGTACAAGGTATTTCCATAGCTGGTAAAGAAATTATTATAAGCCAGCTGGCTGATGATACTACACTTTTTCTGGAAGACGCTAGTCAGATTCCCGTATCGATCAATGTGATAGAATCCTTTTCCAAAGCATCTTGTCTATATCTTAACATTAATAAATGTGAACTCATGGCTGTTAAAGATTGTGTGACACCCTCATATTATGTTATTCCAGTGAAAGAAGAACTTACATATTTAGGCATAACCATTACTAAGGATCTGAAGTATAGAGGCTTACTACATTGTAACCCTCGAATTAAAAAACCCCAGAAGAAGCTAAATCAATGGCTGCAGAGGGACTTGCCCTTAAAAGGAAGAGTCCTAATAACCAAGGCTGAAGGTATTTCTAGACTAACACATGCCACTCTATTTATATCTTGACGGTAAAATAAGCAACGAGATAGACCAGATGCTTTTCAACTTGCTGTGGAGAAACCGTACCCATTACATTAGGAAAACTGTTGTAATGAACACTTGTGAGTATGGTGGTCTGAATTTTCTGGACTTAACTACCTTAAAAATTATCTTCTTTGGGATCAGTGTCCCTTCCACGGGACGGTTAAGCTAATGTAGAATAATGCGATTAACATGAGGTTGTAAGTAACAAGAACATTTCCCAGGACATAGACATACAATTGAAGTCGGATGTTTACATACACCTTCGCCAAATACATTTAAACTCAGTTTTTCACAATTCCTGACATTTAATCCTAGTAAAAATTCCCTGTCTTAGGTCAGTTAGGATCACCACTTATTTTAAGAATGTGAAATGTCTGAATAATAGTAGAGAGAATGATTTATTTCAGCTTTTATTTCTTTCATCACATTCCTAGTGGGTCAGAAGTTTTCATACACTCAATTAGTATTTGGTAGCATTGCCTTTAAATTGTTTAACTTGGGTCAAATGTTTCGGTTAGCCTTCCACAAGCTTCCCACAATAAGCTGGGTGAATTTTGGCCCATTCCTCCTGACAGCTGGTGTAACTGAGTCAGGTTTGTAGGCCTCCTTGCTTGCGCACGCTTTTTCAGTTCTGCCCACAAATGTTCTGTAGGATTGAGGTCAGGGCTTTGTGATGGCCACTCCAATACCTTGACTTTGTTGTCCTTAAGCCATTTTGATACAACTTTGGAAGTATGCTTGGGATCATTGTCCATTTGGAAGACCCATTTGCAACCAAGCTTTAACTTCCTGAATGTCTTGAGCGGTTGCTTCAATATATCCACATAATTGTCCTTCCTCATGATGCCATCTATTTTGTGAAGTGCACCAGTCCCTTCTGCAGCAAAGCACCCCCACAACATTATGCTGCCACCCCTGTGCTTTACGGTTGGGATGGTGTTCTTCAGCTTGCAAGTCTCCCCCTTTTTCCTCCAAACATAATGATGGTCATTATGGCCAAACAGTTCTATTTTTGTTTCATCAGACCAGGGGGACTTTTCTCCAAAAAGTATGATCTTTGTCCCCATGTGCAGTTGCATAGTCTGGCTTTTATTATGGCGGTTTTGGAGCAGTGGCTTCTTCCTTGCTGAGCGGCCTTTCAGGTTATGTCGATATAGGACTCGTTTTACTGTGGATATAGATACTTTGTACCAGTTTCCTCCTGCATCTTCACAAGGTCCTTTACTGATGTTCTGGGATTGATTTGCACTTTTCGCACCTAAGTACGTTCATCTCTAGGAGACAGTCTACTTCCTGAGCGGTATGACGGCTGCGTGGTCCCATGGTGTTTATACTTGAGTATTATTGTTTGTACAAATGAACGCGGTACCTTCAGGTGTTTAGAAATTGCTCCCAAGGATGAACCAGACTTGTGGAGTTCTACAATTCTTTTTCTTAGGTTTTGGCAGATTTCTTTAGATTTTCCCATGATGTCAAGCAAAGAGGCACTGAGTTTGAAGGTAGGCCTTGAAATACATCCACAGGTACACCTCCAATTGACTCAAATGATGTCAATTAGCCTATCAGAAGCTTCTAAAGCCATGACATCATTTTCTGGAATTTTCTAAGCTGTTTAAAGGCACAGTCAACTTAGCGTACGTAAACTTCTGACCCACTGGAATTGTGATACAGTGAATTATAAGTGAAATAATCTGTCTGTAAACATTTGTTGGAAAAAGTAATTGTGTCATGCACAAAGTAGATGTCCTAACCGACTTTGCCAAAACTATAGTTTGTTAACAAGAAATTTGTGGAGTGGTTGAAAAACGAGTTTTAATGACTCCACCCTAAGTGTATGTAAACTTCCGACTTCAACTGTATCTGATATTGGCAGAAAGCTTAAATTCTTGTTAATCTAACTGCACTGTCCAATTTACAGTAGCTATTACAGTGAAATAATACCATGCTATTGTTTGAGGAGAGTGCACAATTTTGAACATAAAAAGTTATTAATAAATATTTTAGGCATATTTGGGCAGAAATGCAATGGTTCATTGGATCAGTCTAAAACTTTGCACATACACTGCTGCCATCTAGTGGCCAAAATGTATATCGCACCTGGGCTGGAATAATACATTATGGCCTTTCTCTTGCATTTCAAAGATGATGGTACAAAAAATTACAAAAGAATGGTTGGTTTTTTCTTTGTATTATCTTTAACCAGATCTATTGTGTTACATTCTCCAACATTCTATTTCACATTTCCAGAAACTTCAAAGTGTTTCCTTTCAAATGGAACCAAGAATATGCATATCCTTGCTTCAGGGCCTGAGCTACAGGCAGTTAGATTTGAGTATATCAATTCAGGCGAAAATTGACAAAAGGGGCGGATCCTTAAATAATACTTTTAAGATCAATTGGATAAAATAATTCCTAAGAATACCCACTTCTATGTGGAACTTTATTCCTCATCATGTCTTCTCTACTTTTGGT